>OY997274.1:62092924-62392924 GCA_963921465.1 Triticum timopheevii | reverse complement strand
GTGGCTGCGATGATGGCAAATTCGTGAGGAGGACGAGGAGGAGGCCGTGGTCCTGGCGGCGCGACGGATATCGTGTTCGGGCGGCGTAGTTGGTCGAGGCAGAGGTGCCAGCGCGCAGGGTCGCAGTCGAGCTCGCCATCTCATTCCCCATCTCTTCTCGTTGCACGTCCCCCTCTTTCTAATCCCCTTCCTCTCCACAAGTTATCTTTTTATTTTCTGAAATATGTATGTTTGCTCATTCGGCGTCCATGGATGCTAGAGATGGAGGCCTTGATAGGAGGAGCTCGAGCCGAGGAGCGCGCCCTCGATCCGGGCTCAGCAGGGGGAGGGGAGCAACAGCCACGCCGGCCTCGTCGCAATGCGTGCAGCAAGCTAAAGGCGCGGCAAGAGAGGCGGTCAAGACCACCGTCACTTCATTCCGTCTCCTCCCCCTTTTTTTCTTCTCAGGCAACAACAAATGACAAGATGCAATGCCCCATCTTCAGCTTGCAGGATGCTGAATTTGGTCCATTCCTATTACTGGTTTGCTTTGATTAGTAGAACAAGCTGCACAACATGTGTTTGTGAAAATGTTTCTCACGGATGAATCCTTTTTATGCCTAGATCTGCCTTCTTTCTTAGGAGCATATGCTTGCTGAGACATTATGGTCCAAATTTCATAAATAAGGTCGTGCATTTTTCTGCTTGGGTTCATTTCAATATCTAGAACGTGTGTTCCTTGTGTATGCACACTATTAGTCTTGAATCTCTACGAACAGAATTTAGGACTTGCTATCTAATATAGGAAGGGTAATTTGTCCCCAATCTAGGCCTCGGATGCACAACTTCTCCATCTTCCTCATTTTCTTATGTTCTGGTTTGGGTTATGTTGCCATATGTGCAGGTCAAGGAGAACCAATCCTAGACAGCGACGTGTCTGCATTTCTCCCAAGCAAAGGAAACGGTCGGTTGCATTTTGTTTTCTCCCTGCCCCCCATTTTGTCTGGGCTGAAGTTTAGTTGTTTCTTTATGAGTTGGGGTTGAAGCCCACTATGTCTGAACCTTTAGGGAAGTTCCTTAAGAAATTTGTTGGCCATGTGAATGTGCGGGCGGCAAGGAAGGAGGATAAGATCAAAGTGAAGGACGAGTACAACAATTATAGGGTAATAATCTTATGTTTTTCTTTAAGGTATATTGTGTGTATTTTGTTTTCTGGCATGGCATCGCAAACTGAATAAATTAAAATTATCTGCGTATATTCTTCACGACCTCTGATATGATGATTAATGCATTCTGAACTCTAATGATTTTTGTGGTGAAACAAAAACTTCTAATGGTTGTTCCTATTTGTGTTGCATAAATTTTGGTTTATGTTAGGCATTTATAAAAGCTATATGGCCTAGGTCACTCTTGCCTTGACACTGCTGACACTATCAAGATTATACGTCAGTATGTTCAAGCTTAGAGTCATGCAAGATTATACGTATGTATGTTCAAGCTCAGAGAGTCATGCAAATTGAAAATCTCCTGCCTATTTTGCATGTGATAAAGTTGGCTTAGTTGATACAGACAAATACAATGTTGGACTGTAAGCTGGTAATTATGTTTCAATGTTCTGTAAGGTTACTATCCATGTTCAGTTCAAATTGTATCTTGTTAGTGAAATATTGCAAGCTTGCTAACATTTTTTATCTCCCTAATCTTTAAACCATGCCATGCCTGACGATCTAGATGGTTTAACCTTTTCTATTGGCAGGATAGGTCTGCCTATATGTTCCTGTTGTTTCCATCCACTCTCCTCTTACTGAGATGGTGGGTGTGGGATGGGTGCCTTCCAGCATTGGCAGTTCAGGTGTACCAGGTATTTGTTGAGTACTTTCACATACCCTGAGTATATTTCCTCTTCTCATCACTTCATTATCCGGCAGAATTGATCAAATGACTATGTTTCCACATTGCAGGCTTGGTTATTATTCCTCTACACAAGTTTTGCTTTGGAGGAGAATGTGTTGCTTGTAAATGGAAGAGATATCCGTCCTTGGTAAGGATCAAAACTTTTAACACTTGATATATAAAATTGTAGACTGCAGCATTCAAGCAATTTGTTTCTTGAAACTTGTCCAGTCAAGTGTGCTCGCATTTTAAGAAATGTCTTTATTTGGCTCTCAAATCTAGCATCGACACATCTGTTTGTTTTGTTCCGGCAAGGCCGTGTTTAGTTTGTTCTCTAAATCTTGCAAAATCAATTTCTTCTCCAAAGCATGCCATGTTGAATAGCCGATGCAGTGCATCGGTATTTTCCATCTACTAAAATTTTGCTTCATTGTTATACATGCTTGTGGATGTTCTGCTCGATTTTGTGTTTGGATTATAAATGTGATGGTTCGAAGCTGTTAAGGTAAAGGTGCCTTGATTTAAGTTGTTCCAGAATACATGGTTGCTTTACTAAAGATGTATCACATATGCTACATATTATTGTGTCCAGTACAGTTTTCCTGTACCAAAGCTTGTTAGGCCATTCCAAAAATTGACTTCCAATAGAGGCTTTTTTGTCTTTTCTTGAGGTCAGTGCATATTGCACACTTCTATGTAGTGTCTCCGAGAAACGTGTGGAAACATGCATCGACCATTTTCTGGACATAATATTCCTATCAAATGCGCCATACACAGAATATGCGTCATGCTGAGATGATTTTTCATACAGGTGCACGCTTAAAATGCAGAGTTGTTACATGCTTGAACCATCCAGGGCATCGAAGTTCACTCAAACCATTAAGGTACCAAAATGAACCTGTGCATGATTAAAATTATAATTGAATGCTGTTTAATCTACCAATAAATCACATATTTTGTAGATGAGAGAAAATATTTGATTAGTTTCTTGAAATAATGAACAATGTAATCACTTCTATTTTTTGAACCCTGTACTCTTTGACGGATTGATTTCTTACTAATGTGTAAATGAAAGATAACATGTTTGATGGAGTATTTTTAGGTTTGTATTGCAGAACACATGACAAGGTGTGTTGTTGAGAAGGACACAATCCCACTGTCTAATTTCCATCCATTTTAGAATTTTGCCATCCTATAAAATTCACTTTCTCTATTCATTCTTTTGCACTAGCTAACCAGTAGCCTCTTTGCTACTGCAATGAAATCATGCTTTAATGAGCTCGTATAATTTAAGGTTATGTCCAACATTAGATTTTCTATTATGCCAGGGCCTATTAGCCCGAACACTCATGTTCCAGGAACCATGTTTTATGAAAGAATATTTTTAGGTTTGTATTACAGAACTTAACAGGGTATGTTGTTGAAAAGGACACAATCCCACTCTCTTATTTCTATGCATTTCAGAAGTTGGTCCATATTAATAAGGAAAACATGCCTTAAGGACAAGCTCGCATAATTTAAACTTATGTACAATATTAAACGTTGTATTATACCAGGAGCCATTAGCCTAAGCCAATCTAGAACTAACATTAGGACTGGACAGTAGAATTTTCCATCTAAAAAGTGATTTGTTTGTAGAATTGGTTACCACTAACACTGGTTACACCATTTAGACATGTACTATTTAGTCCCGACATTTACTTGTCAACTTACTATATGAATTTGGACATTGAACAACTTATAAACTGCTCTCGTGGACTTAATCTGATATTTTGATATTCTGTACTAGAAACAGTACCTCACTCCATAATAAACATAGGTCATTACTCTTTTGTCCTGACATTTTTTTGGTTTCTTATTAGCAAAGCTAGAGCTCCAACCATATAGTATGTTCGAGTTCTGAGACAGACTTGTGACATAAACATAGACCATTACTCTTATGTCATTTTTAGTTTCATGATGAGATGACATAAAGTGATTCTTCTTCCTCTTATGTGGTTTTTAGTTTCACGATGAGATGACATAAAGTGATCCTTCTTTGTTATTTCATTTTACAGATTCAAGAAAGAGTTGGCCCTTTTTTATGGAGTATCAGTCTTGATGTTAATAACCTGGGTGCATTTGCAATACAACTTTGGGCAATTAGCAATATTGTTTCTATGGATGTCCAAAAATCAGTTTCATGTAGCTTGGCAAAGAAACTTTGAATCATGAATATTTTAGCAAATGCAGTAAATGTTTCCATATTCATCCCTTCTTCCTGCACTCATAGGCATCAAATAGTTGCTTAATTGTGGATGTACCTTTAGGCTTTTGTGAAATAGATATGCATCATATATTGATGCGTGTCCTAAGCAACAGATCATTACTATAGTTTATTTAGTGTCAAAACCTTACATTATGTGCCTTCTTTTAAGTTTTCACATAAAGCTAGGGTGTTCCTCTGTTTAGAGAGTTTAGATAGAAGGAAATACTGAACCACCTCCGTTTGTTGTCTCGATATGATCTTTTAACATTGTTTCTCAACTGTGTTCAATCTGGCTTATTAATAAAATATACTCACTATCATGCGTTCTGCCTTGATCCGTTGGCTACATTTATTTGGTTGTGTTAGTGCGGGTATCTGGCCAAGCTACTTGGCTCACATTCGTTGCTTTTTGCGGGTCCTTCTGTGGCATGTTGTTGTCATTCTGGGCCTTAATGCTCGGAGGAGGGTCAAGGGCATTTCCTGCACGGGAAGAGGGGCATCTGTGGGGGTATTGGCCAGAAGTAGGCAAGGCAAAAAAAGGTTCTATCTCTGCTACATCTGATCAGGCAACTAAATTTGGTTCCCTTACTCATTTCTTTTTCACTTACTATATGTGAAGCGGTACAATTTTATTTTCATTACTGCATCTTAATATGTTTTTATCGATTGGTGAATGCACAAATTTAGCTCATAAACTGGATGGCAAATGCTAATTTTGATGAGGCTTTTGCCACTTATTGTTTTATGGTTCTTTAGACAGATGATGGCATGCTTCTTTCTTGCTAATTGTCAATCTTTTGTACAGGGTCCCTCAGCTACTTATGCTTTGCTAGACAATGAGGGTATGTAGATAGCATGTATGGTTTTTACATTGTTTTGCGTAGGTTGAGATGCATCACATGATGTTTTCCTTTTACATTTATGGGTATTACAGATTCCTTTCTTTTTCCACAAGGGGCAGTAGTTGTGCCATTCGATTTGAACGACAAAGAGTTGATCACAAAGAAAGGTAGCATTCAGGATATATACACAAAAGAGTATAGAACCAAATTATATGATGTAATTGACCACTATTTCTATTAACTTCTCCTATACACAATGTTCACAAGTTCATGTAAAGTACTACCTCTGTTTATTTTTATAAGATGTTTTAGATTTTCAGACACTGTTCAAAAACAGCACAAAGTAAGTTGTCTGAATGTCTTATAAAAACTAATGGAGGGAGTACATTTTAATTTCCTTTATATATAGGGGTATAAGTTCTTACCAAATGTACTCAAATATACAGTTATTGAAAAAAATGCAAATATTTTCAACACGAGCATGGTTTTAAACGGGTCTGTGCGCCATTTGGCGCAACTGGTCATCTAGTGAAGACAGAAATGGTTGAAAGTTGATGGCGTTGCTTTGAATGGTGCATACTGAACGCACAAAAAGTCTGGAGTTGTAATAAGTTTAAAAAAATGAAATGCCTTTGTAACAGATGAGTTTAATTTCGTCAGAAACCTGAATACTTCAAAAGAGATTGTTCAGTTTGTAAACGAAGTGCATCCAGTTTTTGCCGTAACCCTCTCTACTTTTTTGAACAATCTATGTGGGTGAAATGATGATACCATGTCAAGTTTCAACTTTTTCAGAGTTCATTTGTAGTGCTTTTCAATTTTCAGGTCATTTAGTTCTCAAAACAAATTATTGAATGCATGAAAAATAGCAAATGAAGGCAGAAACGGTTGAAAGTTGATGGCGTCGCTTTGAATGGTGCATACTGAACGCAAAAAATATAAGAGCATTTACATCACGATCTTATATTTCTTTAGAGTCTAAACTGTCAATATGATCTTATAACATCAAAAATACTTTGATCATCAATGATCTTTGTGTGTACAATCTGAATTGTCAATATGAGTCATCAACGATTTATAAACTGATGAAGACTCATATTGCGGCCACAAATTCTACACATAGAGTTCAATGAAGACCAAGTGCTTGTGATAGTTTGAGAAATAACATATTTAAGGTGGTAAAAGGCTTGTTAGGGGAGCGAGGTGGGACTAAAAACAGTTTGCCATAACCTCATTAGTACCGGTTTGTGGTAAGAACCGGCACTAAATGGTGATGGTGGGGCCATAGCCTGACCGCAGGCTAACACATCGCCTTTAGTACCGGTTCGTGGCATGAACCGGTACAAAAGGTTCGCCACGAACTGGTGCTATTGATCGCCGCCACGAACCGGTGCTATTGTACACATTAGTGCCGGCTGAAATTCAAACCGGCACCATTGGGCTTCACGTATGACCCTTTTTCTACTAGTGAAGGTCTCATGACATGTGCTCAAGGGCAAAAGAACCTTAATGAGATATTGAGCCAACACAATGAGGTGTTTGCCAAAGAGGGACTTGGGTTTGACCCAAGCACAAGCAAGAAGAAGACGTCCTCTCAAAAGTGCACAACCCCTCTAGAGGAAACATTTGTGCGAGAAGGGCACAAGGAGAAAGGTAAGGTTGTTAGTGGGAAGGCCACAAGGGGCATGCCCACTCTCAACAAGCCAAAAGAGTTCATGCCTCCATCGTATGTACTTCATAAGACTAAGGATGGAGAAGTTTATGCAAAATTTGTTGGTTCTCGAAATGCATTCCGGTTCTATGCTATTTGGGTCCCTAAGACCCTTGTGACTAACGTGAGAGGTCCCATTGCAAAATGGGTTCCTCTAACCAAGTCATAATTGTGTGTAGGTTGCCTTCTCCGGTGGAGTAAAATGGGTGATTGATAGTGGTTGTACCAATCATATGACCGGAGATAGCAAATTGCTCTACGATTTCATGGAAGCTATTCAACCATTCATGAGCATTATGTTTGGTGGAGGTTCAAAAGGACAGCTACTCGGGTTGGTCAAGGTGGCTATCACAAATGACATGTCTCTTGCACATGTCATGCTTGTCCAATCCCTTAAATACCATTTGCTTTATGTTCGCCAATTGGCTTCTGTTGGTTATGATACACTCTTTGGACTAACGGATGTGAAAGTCTTTAAGAGAGATACTCTCGAAGTGGCCTTTGTTGGAGAGTTGGATGGAAACCTTTACACGGTTGATTTCTCGAAACAGAGCACATTCCATGCAACTTGTCTAATGGCCAAGGCTGACAAGGGGTGGCTATGGCATCGCCGGCTAGCCCATGTCGGCATGAGAAATCTTCAAGGTCTCTTAAAGGGGAATCACATCCTTGGACTAACCAATGTCTCTTTTGAGAAAGATCGTGTATGTAGTGCATGCATAGCCGGGAAGCAACATCAATCAAAGCACCCACCCAAGAACATAGTATCTACTTCAAGGCCCCCGGAGCTCCTTCATGTGGATCTTTTTGGGCCTCCTTCATGGGATAGTCTTGGTGGGAAAAAGTATGGAATTGTCATTGTTGATGATTACTCAAGATATACATGGGTGTTCTTCCTCAAGTCCAAGGACGAGACGAAGATCACCTTCATTGATTTCGCCAAGCAAGCACAACGCAAGTTTGACAAAGAAATCTTGGCAATAAGAGGTGACAATGGCTCTGAGTTCAAGAACTATACCTTGGAAGAATTCCTTAGTGATGAAGGGATTGATCATAAATATTCAGCTCCATACACTCCTCAGCAAAATGGTGTAGCCGAAAGGAAGAACCATACATTTGTAGAGATGGCAAGGTCCATGTTGGATGAATACAAGTCACCACATAGTTTTTGGGCCGAAGCTGTCAACACTGCATGCCATGCATCAAACCGGCTCTTCCTCCGCACTATATTGGAAAAGACTCCATATGAGCTCCTAACTGGGAACAAGCCAAATGTCAAGTACTTTCGTGTATTTGGGTGCAAATGTTTCATCCTCAACAAAAGAGAACGGTTAGGAAAATTTCAATCCAAAACGATTGAGGGCATATTTTTTGGCTATGGATCAAACTCTCACGCCTATAGAGTCTACAACAAATCCAATGGATGTGTTGTAGAAACTTGTGACGTGGTGTTTGATGAATTTAATGGCTCCCATAGGGAGCAAGTTGATCTAAGTGATGTAGGTGAAGAAGATTCCTCTCAAGATATTTTGACTATGGGAGTTGGTGCTCTTCTTCCAATGGAATAAGAACCTCATGATGATGAAGAAGAAGATGGAGGTTTCACACATCATCAAACTACTTTAACACCCATACCACCACAAACTCCTATTGTTCAACCGATGCCCTTAGTCCAAGTACAAAAAGATGATCAAGTTCCTCTTCATTATAATCTTCAAGAACAAGATCATCATCAAGGGCAATAACAAGAAAGTCAAATCATTGATGATGAACCTCAACAAATGCAACATGAACAAGAAGATCTTCCACCACACATTAATGATCCATATGTTGAGGATGTGGATGATGGACATGAAGTTGAACCTCGTGAAACCCTTACCTCCATCATGCCTCGAATGGCCGGTCGTGTTCATGTTGACAAAATTCTCACCGGCATATCAGAAGGTAGAGTCACTCGTAAACATTTGACAAACTTTTGTGCTCACTTCTCGTTTGTGTCTAGTGTTGAGCCCCTCAAGGTACAGGATGCATTGATGGACAACGATTGGCTGGTTGCTATGCAAGAAGAGTTGAACAGTTTTGAACGCAACCAAGTGTGGTCATTAGTCAAGAGGCCACCTACCGAGCACAACGTCATTGAAACAAAATGGATTTTCAAGAACAAACAAGATGAGAATGGTGTAATCATCCGCAACAAGGCAAGGTTAGTGGCACAAGGGTACTCACTACACACACGATCGTCATTGGAACGTTTCAAAAAGTATACGGAAATGATAAATTCCGAACGTATTAAAAAGAAACCTATTCACCCCAAAAACACCGGCTTGAGAAGCTACATATTTCTAAAACCTTTTTAAAAAGTATATGGAAATGATAAATTCCGAATGTTTGGATTTTAAGCACGACAACCCAAAAGTTTTTATGAAAGCATGAACATTTTATGAAAATGTGAACATTTCTCAAAATCGCAAACAAATTTCAAGTTCTGACTAGGTTTTTGAATTGTCAACAAGTTTTAAATTCCTTTTTTTCAATTGTGAACACATTTCGAAAAAATCGGTTCCGAACAATGTTTTTTATTTGTGATTTTTTTTTCCAAAATGTGAATAAAATAATTTTTGAAACACATGAAAAAATTGACGCTCTTCGCCCCCATGAACTATGCCGTTCGAGTTACACCGCTAGAATTTCATACACACGCAGATAATCATGAATAACCACACGGGACGCCCAACCTGTAGCCGAATAACCCCGCCGCCGCCACAAACAAACGTCGTTCATGGTGTTCTAGAGGAAAACAACCGCCACACCACCATCGCAAACAAAGTGGTCAACATGGGATTTTAAGGGAGTGCCCAACTCGGCCGGCAACAAGTCTGATCTGCCTCCGAGATCATCCCAAATATGATACCAACTGTCACACCCCTTGCCATCGAGAGATCGTGACATGAGCCAACACACATAGCTGCACAAAGTTTGAATTAAATCAAGAACAGAGAGTAGAATAAAATGCAAGAGGTAGGAGGAACAAGTTATTTCCCTTCATTTCTTTTCTGCATTGTTCTTTTGTACGTACGACCTAGTGATATGCCAAGATCGGCTTACAGTTGGACCCCAATTGAACACCCTTGCAGTGTTTTAGGTTTCGCAGCGCCCGTGTTCCTCCTTGCATAGTATGCCAAGGGTTTCCCCTCATCTTGCATTAGGATTTCGATGCCTCGCCATGAGGCCGCTAACTGCTTTCTTCCCGAGGAAGCCTTGCATACTACAACATGTTTTTTTGTCAGTTTATCCTTGACCCTTTCAGATCGTTGTTGTCTTCATGTCATTACTGTAATCACCTACTTTGCCGAGTTTCAAGGGAACTCGGCAGCGCGTTGGCCGAGTTCCACCCTCGATGAACGGACTCGGTTCATTGGGTCGACAATCATTAATATTGTTGAGTTTTTTTATCGGGAGCTCGGCAAAATGTCATGTAACTACTGCCGAGTATGTAAAAGGTAGAACTCGGCAAACTGAGGGTGACAGACGGGATATACCGTTAATGGTGATGCCACGTGACACACATGCTTGCAAAGTTCTATTTGTCGCTGACTTTCTTTTAGGCACTGGGAAATGATGATGTTTGCCGAGTTGTTCAATACTACCGAGTTTTATTATTGATGTACACAACATATGTCTTCCACTACCGATCTCCCGATAAAAGAAACTCGACAAACCTTGAGAACTTGGCAAACACAATTCCAGTAGTGTGTCTAGAGTGTTGGATATTTCGAACTACTCCCTCCGCACGCAAATACTTGTCGCTCAAACAGAACGGCACGGAGCATTATTTTATAAAAAGGATCAAATACACCACCGATGCTTAAACTTAGCAAGGAAAATCAGTTTAGTACCAAAATTAGCGGCATACATTAAACTGGTGCCACAACTTGGCTCATCGTGCAAATAAGATATAAAACTCGTTTGTATACGCATGTGGCACTGCCGAGGCATGACAGCGTGGCGTGGGGCTCATTGTCAGTATCGGGCGATGTAGACCAGGTGCGTGGAGTGTTTTCTTTTTATTTTTGCAAAACACACCCGACCTTTATTTTTCATGCAAAAGAAACCCTGACAGTTGCGGGACCCGCTTGTCAGCGAAAGCGCACAAGTTTTGTTAGAATGAAAAATTACATGCTCGAGGAATCAAACCACGACCAAAAGCAAACTGATGCGCACAGCTAGCCAACCCACCACGATAACGCATGATGTCCTATAAGCATACTCAGTTCTTATATTAAGAACATAAATTAAGAATTTTAATTCCAACAAAAAAGATGCGGTCATGAGGGTTCAAACACGGGACCCGAGGCACACAAGCTGATGGGCCTGCCACCCCAACAAAGGCATTTTAGTATCTACATCAGATTGTTACTTTTTATGTCTACAACAGACCGCGCCCATGGGAGAAAATGGACTGCGGTTAGTGCGGCCCATTTTCAACATGTGTTTTGTTTTTCTTTTATTTTGGAAAATTGTAAAAAAAATACGAGAATCCTAATTATAAATAATACACATATAATTGTACATACATCTTCATTTGAGAATCTGCAGATGACACATTAGGTTCATATTTTTTCCCATACATATATTTGTTTTTATTTAATTTATTTATCAAAACACACAAACTTTAGCAAAACACATAAAAACTTTTAAAGCAAATTAAATAAATCTAGCATGAAATTTTTATATACTAATGAATATTTTATTTAAAAACTTGTAAAATTTTGAACTTACAAGTGTCTATATATATATATATATATATATATATATATAATTACTTTAGTATTTCTATCTAATATGCAAACACTTTTTAAATTTATACAAACATTTGTATAAGTGGTAATCAAATTTTATGGATTTTTGTTAAATTAATAGGTGGGCATTTTTTGAATTAGATGAGCATATTTCTGTGTAATTTCTTTTATTTGTATGTATATTATTTGTAATTGATATTTCAATATTTTTCACAAATTTCTGAAAATGAAAAAGCACAGTGTGTTTTAGCCCATGAGTGCGGTGTATTAGTGAGAAAATGGATAAAAATCACAAGAAAGATCAAATGAATGTGGATGCAGTGGCCAGCTCGTCTTATTTTTTGCCCAAGTCGCAGTTTCAAACCCCCACGGCAGCATTTTTTTTGGAATTATTAAAATTCTTAATTTATGTTGTTTATGCAAGAAAATATAAGAAATGTTTATCCACCTAGGTCATCAAATGATGTCGATGTAGGGTAACTAGCCGAGCGAGCGGGATGACTCGAAGTCGCCAGTTTGAATCTTCGAGGGTGCAATTTTTCATTCTAATGTAAAATTTGTGATGTTTCCCTGACAGGTTGGTCTTGCGCCTATCATGGTCTTTCCCATGCGGTGAAAAAATTCGAAGGTGTTTTTGCAAAAACAACACGCCACAACCCTAGTCTACACCGGGAGGTCACTGACAATGGGCCTCACGCCACACTGTCACGTCTCGTCAGCTCCGCATGCGTATTTGAACGAGTTTTGCACCCTATTTGCACACCCAAGCTTAGTTATGACACCAGTTCAATGTATGCCGCAAGTTTTGTCACTAAAGTGATTTTCTTTTTACCAAGTTTAAGCACCGATGGTGTAATTGACCCATTCAAAAGTTACGTAGTCATACATATATGTGTTGGTGTCGTCAGGGGCAGAGCCAGAAAATTTAGCTGGGTTCACTCATTGACTTGGTGTCATAATTTGATACAAATTAACTATGTGTAAAACCTCATATCCAACATCTTACAACAAGATTATAGCACTAAAAGATAACATCATGAATAAGGGCACGAAGTACCGCATTTAATGCACTTTGCCTACGGCCCATGAGTGGCCTTGAATTATCACATCATTATCCGGATCCTCGAGGAAACCCTTGACCCTGTGTGATAGGACGATGACGGTGCCTTGGTGTCATATTCATCTTCGAGGGCTTCATTTTTGGAGTTGGGCATTGCGGAGTGCAGTGGAAGGCGACAGTGTTGGCATCGAGGCCTATGTGGCAATGATGGTGGGAGGAGTGATGTTGGAGACGCGGCAAATGGTTGAGGTAGTCGACTCTTCTTCGGCACGTCAGTAGGATTGCCTCGGCTTGTTTGTTTATGTGCAGTCGAATCTGCGGTGGTGGGGTCCTAGTGGCATACGATGATGGATAACAACTGGTCCGCTCGGTGATCTTCCATGGCACCAGCCTTGCCTAGTTCTCTTTCGTTGTTCTTCTTTAGAGTCGGAGTTGCGATGTCCTGTCGCAGGTCACTAAGTTCTAGAGCGATTTTTCGTATGAATCCACATGGCCTTTACAATGTGGGCTGGATCGACGGGTGTCTTTGGTGAAGTCCAAGTTGTTTGTCAAAGTTTACTGATGGCAATGTCGTGTTCTAGGGGAGTAGTTATGACGATGATGCATGTGTGTTGTCTTGACGAGGCCTTATTTGAAGAAGTGTGTGTGAGATATTTGTGTGTGCCGCTCAATGGTTTGTGATGGCTTTCATCCAGTTTTTTTCTCTAATTAATTGAATAACTCTCTTGTACTTAATTAAGCCGCAACGCCAGGGGCCGCCGACGCGGGGAGCGCGGGAAGGGCCGAACCCGGGCCGCGGCTGGGTTGTCCGCCAAAGGTGGTGGTAGGGACGAACCGCGCAGTAGGAGACTCCGAAGGTGACGGTACCTGCTGAAACGGGAACACGAGCTCATCAAAGTACACATGCCGTAAAGTGAAAACACGGTGGGAGACTGGATCATAGCACCGATAACCTTTGGTGTTGGGAGGATAGCCAAGGAAAATGCAAGAAAGTGACCGGGGCGCGAGTTTGTGAGGAGCAGTGGACGCGGTGCTAGGATAACAAAGACACCCGAAAATGCGAAGACCATCATAAGATGGAACCGCACCGAAGAGGAGCTGGTAAGTAGTGTAGTTTCAGCGGGAACGACAGGGGTGAATGTTAATGAGGAGGCTGGCGGTCGCGAGCGCGTCCGGCCAGAACCGAGGAGGCATGTAGGAGTGGAAAAGCAACGTGCGGACACAGTCATTAAGCGTGCAAAGGACGTGCTCGGCGCTACCATTCTGCTGAGACGTGTAGGGGCACGTGAGGCGAAAGATGGTGCTGTGGGACACAAGTAAATTGCGGACGACAACGTTGTCAAACTCCTTGGCGTTTTCAGTTTGCAAGGCGAGAATAGGACAACCGAACTGTGTGGTGACATATGAATAAAAAGCGGTGAGTGTGCCAAGAGCGTCGGACTTGCGACGGAGAGGAAAGGTCCACACATAATGAGTAAAATCATCCAATATCACCAGATAGTATAAATAGCCCGTGTTGCTAGCAACCGGGGACGTCCAAACATCACTATGCAATAACTGAAATAGAAAGGTGGAAATATTTGTAGACTCGCTAAAGGGAAGACGAACATGCTTGCCAAGACGGCAAGCCTCACAAGTGTGATCGTCGACCTTATTACATGAGAAGGAAAAACTCTAAAGAATCTGACACATAACGGTGGAATTGGGATGACCGAGTGGGCATGCCAAAGATCGACACTGGCGGCGAAGGCGGCGGGGCGACAGGTGGTGGTGGCGCCGGGGGATGCACTGGGTAAAGCTCGTCTGGGCTATCACATTGGTGGAGCACCATCCGTGTACGGGCGTCCTTCACAGAAAAACCGATATCGTCAAATTCAACAGCTATAGGATTCTCACGCACTAGTGCAGAACCGGGCTTTAGTGCCAGTTCGTGACGGCCTTTAGTGCTGGTTGGCGAACCGGCACTAAAGAGTGGGGACTAAAGGTCCCCCCTTTAGTACCGGTTCGTCACGAACCAGCGCTAAAGTGCAAACACGTGGCACGAGTCAGGCCCGGGTGCGTGTAGGACATTAGTACCGGTTGGTAACACCAACCGGTACTAAATGTTTGGGTGTTTTTTTTAATTTTTGCTTTAATTTTGTGTTTTCAATTTGGCTTTATTTTCCATTTAATTCTTTTTTGTTTGCTGGTATTTCACGATACTACAAATTGTACACGTTATGCATATATATAAATAGATTTTCTCGTACGCAGAATCGCATATATATATATATATATATATATATATATATATATATATATATATATATATATATATATATATATCATCGAATGTCTCACAGGCAACACCATTAACTATTCACACATACACATGTATATACATATACAATTTCTCCTACATGTTGGCTTGGTGCCTTCGGAGCACGATGACAAGTGGTTCATGGGGGCGGTAGCGGGTAATAGTATTCTCCTTTGGGATCTATGACCTGGTCGAGCAAAAATCCAGCTATTTGCTCTTGAAGTGCTTGTATGCGGTCCGATGGTAGGAGCTTATCCCGCACCGACCTGAACTGTTAAGAAGGAGATCAATATGCATGTGTGTTAGTTGTGTGACTAGATATCGATAATGGTGTGAATAGTGTTTTGACAAAAACGTACCCAGTCCTGTCTATCAGATCTGCTCCTTTCGCACGTCATCATGCGAATGTTCTTGCAAACGTAGAATGCACATAGATTATTCCCCGACGCCTGCCTCAGGGCCTTTACGAGAATGGAATTGAATCAGATAATAATTAATCAAGCATGATAATTAATTAATGATATTGAAACAAGAATTAAAGAGATGGTAGCTAGCTAGTACTACTTAATTACTTACCTTGGGTCGATGCCAAAACAACTTTTTTGGCCACGTGCCTGGAGTCACCTTGATGAACTTTGCCCATGCCCTGCCCGCCGGCAAAGAAAATTAATAAAGGGGTTATTAAATAGTTCATATCAGGAACTAATAGTTAATAATGATTGAAATTACCTGTTGACTATCCCCTTCACGATGGTGTAGTCTTTATCTTCTTTAGTTAGTGAGTCCAGTAATTCAACTTTTCCTTCCTCAACTTTAATGTCTAACAAGACCTAGTGCCAACTGCATACACACACGTTTGTATGTCTTAATTAAGCGGGCATGTGCATAAAATTAATCAACTACCGTAAACCGTATACACTTAATTATTAACATCTAGCTAGCTAGTAAGCAAAAACAGAATTTGTAGTACAAGACAGTGTGACTCACGGGAAGTTGTAAGGAAGTAGTATATCTTCATTGGTATTGAGGCGCTTCAAGAACTCTATCATGCTTTCCTCTACAGCAGTTTGACAATGTTCAATCTCCCATATTTCGTGATTAATGGTATTTGGGTCAATGAACCCAACGCCATAGCGTCCAGCTTTTTTCATTTCATACATCTTCATCTTGCATATAATACCACAGGAAAATAATATAGTGAGGATAATTACATGTAATGATTGATCAAAATTATCACTACATAACTAGCTTGAGACTTAAATTACAGAAAGAAATCACTTACAGACAATAGCAACTGATGATAGACTTGTCGAGTGCATCTTGATTAAATAACTGAAATAGTTCTGGATACTCAATGGCCAGAGCTTTCTCATGGTAATAATGCTCATGCTTGACATTCACCATGAGGGACTCTCGATTGGAAATCTTGGTAATGTTCATGTACCATTGATGCAATTGATACATTCTCGTTGAGAGGTCCTTGACCTTGTCTGGATGGACCAAAGGTTTGCCTCGGACATATTGCCATGCTATTTCCGATTCTTTAAGCATAGGCATGGGCTCGATTTCGAGGAGTTGTCCAATAGAGATATTGAGCATTTGAGCCTGCATTATATGATCCTCTGTTATTACCATATCGCCATGCTGGGGAACGCTAACGGTTTGCCCACAATAATATTTGGCGCGCGTACTACTCCTCTCATGTGTTGTTGGCACAACAAGCGGGGGGATCACTTGCGCTGCCTGTTCTCCCAACTGGGGAACGGTTTTCCCGCATTTTTTGCCAGCTGCTTGTTGGATCGAGCTTGAGCTCGCTTCCTTCTGTAGTCGTGCTCGATGTGCCTTCCTGATTTGGCGCTCATAGTCCGAGTCAACAGGCTTGGGAGCTGGTTCTCTAGCCATACGAATGAAGTGGTCAATTACTTTCTCAGACACTTTCTCCTTTGGCGGCGGTGCCGATTTCGGTCCAAAATGGGCGTCCACTTGGGCTTGCACTATGGCTGCGTTTTGCTCCTTAGTCATGTCGTAAGGCCTCTGAGGAAGAGGAGCGAGGCTTGGACCATATTTATATCGCTTGCCTTCGCCTGTACTTCCTGAACTACCTCGACTCGTACCGCTACGCACAAAAGCTGCGGGATGTCTCTTCTGCGATTGCTGAGACAGCAGAGACGACTGACGTGGAGTTGGACCAGGAGAAGTGGCCTGACGATGTGCCGGACTTGAATCAGGAGGTGTGGCCTGACACGGTGCCAGACTTGAAACCGGAGAAGTGGCATGACGTTGTGCCGGGCTTGAAACGGGAGGAGTCAGCTCACGCGTTCGGGGACTTGGAGGAGGTGGCGGACTTCGAGGAGGAGTCGTCTCACGCGTTCGTGGACTTAGAGGAGCGGGAGTCTGCTGACTTGGTGGCGGACTTCGAGGAGGAGTCGGCAGACGAGGCGGTGTCGGTGGACTTCGAAAGATGATGCAATCCTTTCTCCATAGGATGATACGATGTATGGCCTCTCCCAGTGTGCGCTCGTCTTCACCTCCAGGAATGTCAAGCGTTAGCCCCGAATATGGGTCCACCACTTCATCAACCATGACACGAGCATAGCCCTCTGGAATCAGGATGCAATGGTAGGTTGCTTCGGGGGTAACTGGAAAAGCAACGCCGTCCGCCACCTTCATGGATATGTTCTTCATTTTGGAGTGTAGCTCGCAGTTAGTGTTCTCTATGATCTCATCCACAGGGTATGTATCCAGTAGTGTGTCGCCCGGGGCAGAACCAACGCTGCTTCTCGGCATGGATGGGATGGTGCTATCCAATGCTGGACGATCATCCAATTGCTGCTGCCACTGCTGAGACCCCCTTTCCTGGCTAAGTGAGTCGATCTGCTGTTGCTGCTGCTGGAATTTGAGTGCCAGGTCCGCGTGCCTTGCTTATAGGCCTTGAAGGCGTTCTGCGTCCTGCTTCCTCTGCTCCTCCTCCAGCTTCCTTTTCTTCTCCTCCTCCATCTTGCTTCTTGCACGGCTCCTGTAGTCCTCGTTCCATTTTGAAAAGCCCTCATACCAGGGAATAACGCCCATGCCTCGTGTTCTTCCCAAGTGTTCAGGATTTCCCAGGGCGCGCGTAAGCTCGTCGTTCTCTCTGTTGGGCGTGAACACCCCCCTTCGAGCTTCATCTATTGCATCAATTATCTTTTGTTCGGCTCCTTTTAGACTTGCCTTCCGCGAAACTTCGCCTGTCTTCGGGTCCAACGCTCCCCCATGTGCATAGAACCAAGTTCTGCACCTGGGGGGCCAGTGCCGGGTAACCGGAGTGATCCCTGCATCCTCCATCTCTTTCTCAGACTTATCCCACTTAGGCAATCCCACCGCGTAGCCACCTGGACCCAGCCTATGGAACTGCGCCTTTCTTGCGGCATTTGCCTTGTTTTTCATCGACCGTTCCTTAGATATTTATGAATCCTTGAAGGTCACGAAATCGTCCCAGTGCTCTCTTTGCTTCTCCAGTGTTCCCGTGAAATCTGGAGTCTTTCTTTCATTAGCGAGGTAGTTGGCCCATACAGTTTTCTTGTGGGTGTTGAATGCAATTTCCATCTTCTTAAGAGCAGCGGCCTTGACTTTCTCCACATCTGCAAATGATCTGGTAGGGTGAAATGTTCCATCAGAGATTTCACAAGGTCTTTTTTGGCTTTGTCGTCGACCCAAGTAACACCTGGATGTTTAGTCTTTGGCTCTTTCCATTCTTGAATGGAGATCGGGAGTTTGTCCTTCACAAGAACTCCGCACTGATGAGTACACTTGTCTGCAATGGTCTTAGGCATGAGGGGTTCGCCACTAAGTTTGGTGGATTCGATGTGGTACTTTACACCATCCTTCAACAATCTGCCCGGGCCTCGCTTTGTCTTGCTGTCTGTAGAAGCAGATTTGCTCGATCCGGAGGGCTGAAAGAAGAAACATCGATTCGTTAATATATCTTCAATAAAAGAAAAATGTGATGATCACCATGATGCATGCTTACTTATATAAATATACCTCGCCGGTAGTCTTTGTTATTTGAAGATCAGCATTGTCTGTGTCATCACAAACATTGTCTATGTCATAATCATAATCATAGTTCATGACTTCATCTGCCCGGTCGTCGAGCTCGAGTATCTTTTCATCACCCTCTCCGGTATTGTTCAGATATTGGGAGCCGTCATCTGCTTCATTCAGATCATCTAGCCTATGAGGGCTGCGTATGATGTCGAACAATTCCTCTTCTCTCTCTCTGCCGGTATTGTCCGCCATAGCTTTTACTTTACTAATACAGAAGAAATATAAAACAATTTAGTATTCAAATTACAATGCATGGATGCAATTAATCAATAAGGAAAAACTGAATCTCGAATACATCGTCTCGAATATATAATCTCGAATACATCATCGATCGTCTTAATATATATAATCTCGAATACATCGTCTCGAATATTATATATCGAATACATCACTGGCTAGGTACCTAATAAAGATCGAGTACTACAGAAGAATCTAAGGCGCCACTCGCGGTTCCTGGGGCGCGGGCGGTGCACACCCAGAGAGAAGGAACCATCACAGGATCATATCTCCGGTCATCTGCCCAAAGAACCCGCCAAGTAGTGGAGAACCTGACGTCGTCCATAGCAGCCATGTAGCGATGGACGTGCTCATCTTCCTTCCTGATACGGCGATGCACCACCTCCGGCGGGGCCGGCTGCCTCTGCACCGAATGTGGCCCACGCGAACGCCACCAAAGAAGATCAGGGTCGACGACGGGACCCGAGGTCGGGTTCCTCACCAAGCGGCGCGCCCCTCCAGGTAGCACCTTCCAGTGCCAGCCCGGCGGAGCCCAGTCCCGGACATGGGTCCCCTCAAGCAGGACGTCGTCGCGAACGGGTCGACGGCGAGGATGCGGGCCGGGCATATCGTCGAGAACAAATACTATATGCCCGCAAAAAGTAACATTTTTTAAATGATTGGATTGTGATAACTAAAATTCTATATATATGCAAATTCTAACAATTTGACATTAATCTAATTCATCTAACTAAAACTAATTCTAAAATTTCCTGATTATATAACTAACATTTCCATAACAATTCTAATATTTATATAACTAAAAAACAAAAAATTTGCTAACATTTCTATAACTAAAAAACAGAAAACATTTATAACATTTCTATAAAAGTAACATTTCTAATATTTATATAACTAAAAAACAGAATAATTTCTAACATTTTTATAACTAAAAAACAGAAAAATTTATAACAAACAAACTAATGTGTGTGTGTGTGTGTGTGTGTGTGTGTGTGTGTGTGTGTGTGTGTGTAGTGTGTGTGAGTGGACATGGCGGCCGGGGCGAGCTCACCGGCGAGGCGACGACGGGGCGGCGACGACGGGGCGACGGGACGGGGCGGCGACGACGGGGCGACGGGACAGAGCGACGATGACGGGGCGATGGGACGACGGGGCGGGGCGGCCGGGGCGACGGGACGGGGCGGGGCGGGGCGCGACGACGGGGACGACGGGGACGACGGGGACGGGGACGGCCGGGGTGGCGACGTCGACGGGGGCGGCGACGAGGGGCAGGGACGGCCGGGGTCGGCGACGAGGGGCGGGGGCGGCGACGATCGGGGCAGGGCAGCGCGACGGAGGGAGGAAACAGCGGGAAGAACAGAGGGAAACTGAATTTTTTTCAAGTGTTGTATATATAGGATGGACCTTTAGTACCGGTTGGAGCCACCAACCGGTACTAAAGGTCTGTTTTGGCCAGGCCAAGCGGCGGGAAGCGCATCCCCTTTAGTACCGGGTCGTGGCACCAACCGGTACTAAAGGGGGGGGGGGTCTTTAGTACCGGTTGGAGCCACGACCCGGTACTAAAGGGGGTGCGCTGGCTCCAGGCGGTGCGCAAGTTTAGTCCCACCTCGCTAGTCGAGGGGCTACCGCACTGGTTTATAAGCCCCAGTGCGGTAGCTCTCTCGAGCTCCTCTCCTAACCAGGCCTACTGGGCCTACTTGTCCTCTTCGCCTAGTGGGCCTACTGGGCCTTTGCGGGCCTGCATCCTGGCCCAACAAAAGGTTGTGTTGCTAGTCGTATGCAGGCCGCTTTGGCCCAGTAGGCGGGCTTTTTTTTTCTTAATTTTTTTTGCTTTATTTATTTTTATTTTATTTATTTTTGAGTTGTTTTTTTGCTGTATTTAGAGTTTCTTTGTGAATATTTTTGCTTTAGGTACAAAAAATTACAAACTTTCTGTTAGTGCCGGTAGATTTCAAATTTGAATAGTTTAAATTTTGAATTATTTGAAATTTGTGTGAATCACTAGTTTGTGAATAACTTAACTTTGAAAAAAGTTTTTTCAGTGATTCTTTTTTATTATGTTTAATATTAGTGTGTTTTATCATTATATTCAATTTGGTAATGCTTAGGTTATTTAAAAAATGAAATGCCTTTGTAACAGTTCAGTTTTCGTCGGAAACCCTGATACTTTGAAAGAGATTGTCCATTTTGTACACGAAGTGCATCCAGTTTTTGCCGTAACCCTCTCTACTTTCTTGCACATGCTATTTGTATGAAATTATGATACCATGCCAACTTTCAACCTTTTCTGAGTTCATTTGAAATGCTTTTCAATTTCAGGGTCATTTAGCTGGAAAAAAAATCAGAAATGCATGAAAAGAATTTGTTTGCACATAAAATTTCTTCGTGTTTCAAATGCCAAAACACATAACTACCCTAACTATTACAGACATTCCCTCCTGGGTGTGAAACACAGAAGAAAGTGATGATAGTGAAGCCGATCACATCCCAGATCTTTCGGTGTGAAACTTTTTCTTCGCGTGTGTCCCTTTGCGTCGTAACCATGGAAAATCTTCATCATTTAACAGGATGCTCGTGTCAATATTCACTGTGAATGGAGCAATTTCATCAAACTTTTCATAATCTTCTGACATGTCTGTCTTGTCATCCACTCCCACGATGTTTCTTTTTCCTGAAAGAACTATGTGGCGCTTTGGCTCGTCGTATGATCCATTCGCTTCCTTATCTTTTCTTTTTCTCGGCCTGGAAGACATGTCTTTCACATAAAAAACCTGTGCAACATCATTGGCTAGGACGAATGGTTCGTCTGCATACGCAAGATTGTTGAGATCCACTGTTGTCATTCTGTACTTCGGGTCTTCCGTTACCCCTCCTCATGTCATATTGACCCATTTGCACCGAAACAAAGGAACCTTCAAATCACCTGATCCATAGTTAAGTTCCCATATGTCCTCTATGTAACCATAATATGTTTCCTTTCCCGTGTTGGTTGTTGCATCAAAGCGGACACCACTGTTTTGGTTGGTGCTCTTCTTATCTTGGGCGATCGTGTAAAATATATTCCCATTTATATGGTACCCTTTGAAAGTCATTATATTCGAAGATGGTAACTGGGACAGCGAGTACAGGTCATTTTGAATATCGCCATCATTCAGGGCACGTTTTTGCAACCAACCGGCGAAAGTCCTCGTTTGTTCGCGTGTAATCCAGTCGTCAGACTTCTCCGGGTGTTTGGACTGTAGAAAATTCTTGTGTTCCTCCATATACGGATCCACCAAGGCGGAATTCTGTAGAACTGTGTAGTGTGCTTCAGTGAGAGAATGCCCGTCCATACATATTATTTGATGCCCTCCTAGCGTGCCTTTTCCTTCTAGTCTACCCTTATGCCTCGATTCAGGAACACCAATCGGCTTAAGGTCAGGAATGAAGTCAATACAAAACTCAATGACCTCCTCATTTTCATGGCCCTTCGAGATGCTTCCTTCTGGCCTAGCACGGTTATGAACATATTTCTCCAAGACTCCCATGAACCTTTCAAAGGGGAACATATTGTGTAGAAATATAGGACCCAAAATGTTAATCTCTTTGCAAAGGTGAACTAGGACGTGCGTCATGATGTTGAAGAAGGATGGTGGGAACACCAACTCGAAACTGACAAGACATTGCACCAAATCATTCTGTAACCTTGGTATGATTTCTGGATTGATTACCTTCTGAGAGATTGCATTGAAGAATGCACATAGCTTCACAATGGCTAATCGAACATCTTTTGGTAGAAGCCCCCTCAATGCAACCGGAAGGAGTTGCGTCATAATCACGTGGTAGTCATGAGACTTTAGGTTCTGGAACTTTTTCTCTGCCATATTTATTATTCCCTTTATATTCGACGAGAAGCCAGACGGTACCTTCATGCTGAGCAGGCATTCGAAGAAGATTTCCTTCTCTTCTTTGGTAAGAGCGTAGCTGGCCTGACCCTGATGTATGCCGTCTTTTCCGTGCATACGTTGCTAGTCCTCCCGTGCCTCTGGTGTATCTTTTGTCTTCCAATACACGCCCAAAAAGCCAAGAAGGGTCACGCAAAGATTCTTCGTCACGTGCATCACGTCGATTGTGAAGCGGACCTCTAGGTCTTTCCAATATGGCAGGTCCCAAAATATAGATTTCTTCTTCCACATGGGTGTGCGTCCGTCAGCGTCCTTCGGAACAGGTTTTCCGCTAGGACCCTTTCCAAAGATTACCTCCAAATCCTTTACCATATCATGTACATCAGCACCAGTACGGTGGCGAGGCTTCGTCCGGTGATCCGCCTCACCTTTGAAATGCTTGCCTTTCTTTCTTACGGGATGCCTTGTCGGAAGAAATCGACGATGTCCCAGGTACACATTCTTCCTACAACTATCCAAATATATACTGTTGGTATCATCGAAACAGTGCGTGCATCCGCGGTATCCCTTGTTTGTCTGTCCTGAAAGGTTACTGAGAGCAGGCCAATCATTGATGGTCACGAACAGCAATGCCTTTAGGTCAAATTCTTCCTGTCCGTGCTCATCCCACGCACGTACACCTGTTCCATTCCACAGCTGTAATAGTTCTTCAACTAATGGCCTTAGGTACACATCAATGTCGTTGTCGGGTTGCTTAGGGCCTTGGATGAGCACTGGCATCATAATGAACTTCCGCTTCACTTACAACCAAGGAGGAAGGTTATACAAACATAAAGTCACATGCCACGTGCTATGGTTGCTGCTCTGCTCCCCAAAAGGATTAATGCCATCTGCACTTAGACCAAACCATACGTTCCTTGGGTCACCTGCAAACTCGTCCCAGTACTTTCTCTCGATTTTTCTCCACTGCGAACCGTCAGCGGGTACTCTCAACTTTCCATCTTTCTTACGGTCTTCTGCGTGCCACCGCATCGCCTTCGTATGCTCTTTGTTTTGGAACAAACGTTTCAACCATTGTATTATAGGAGCATACCACATCACCTTGGCAGGAATCTTCTTCCTGGGGCGCTCGCCCTCGACATCACCAGGGTCATCGCGACTTATCTTATAACGTAATGCACCGCATACCGGGCAAGTGTTCAAATCCTCGTACTCACCGCGGTAGAGGATGCAGTCATTAGGGCATGCATGTATCTTTTGCACCTCTAACCCTAGAGGGCAGACAGCCTTCTTTGCTTCATACGTACTCTCGGGCAATTCGTTGTCCTTTGGAAGCATATTCTTTATCATTACCAGCAAATTTCCAAATCCCTTGTCAGATACACCATTCTCTGCCTTCCATTGCAGCAATTCAAGTGTGGTGCCCAACTTTTTTTTGTCAGCTTCACAATTCGGGTACAACAATTTCTTGTGATCCTCTAACATGCGCTGCAACTTCGTCCTCTCCAGATCACTTGCGCAGTTTCTCTTTGCATCAGCAATGGCCCGACCTAGATCATCAGCGGGCTCATCTGATGCCTCTTCTTCAGCTTCTTCCTGCATTGCCGGCTCAGCTTCTTCCCCCATTGTTGTATCATCGTATTCAGGGAACCCATGGCCAGGATAGCCATCGTCGTCCTCTTCTTCTTCATTGTCTTCCATCATAACCCCTATTTCTTCGTGCTTGGTCCAAACATTATAGTGGGGCATGAAACCGGACTTAAATAGGTGGATGTGAATGGTTTTTTTTGTAGAGTAACTGTGACCATTCTTACAGCCAGCACATGGACAAGGCATAAAACCATCCGCCCACTTGTTTGCCTTAGCGGCCCGCAGAAAAGTATGCACGCCATTAATGAACTCGGGAGAGCATCGGTCATCATACATCCATTGTCGGCTCATCTTCATTACACAACACCAAATAGACCAAATTAATACAAGTTCATACATAAAGTTCACATATAGCACTTAATTAAATGCAACATACAAATAACTCTCTAGCTAAAGAATTTAAATGCAACAACAAATGCGATGAAGATCGCAACTAAGGTAACAATTGATCCAACAGCATAATGATACCAAGCCACACTATCAATGGCATATTTTCTAATCTTTCTAATCTTCAACCTCATTTTCTCCATCTTGATCTTGTGATCATCGACGACATCGGCAACATGCAACTCCAATTCCATCTTCTCCCCTCAATTCTTTTCAATTTTTCTTTCAAATACTCGTTTTCTCTTTCAACTAAATTTAACCTCTCGACAATAGGGTCGGTTGGAATTTCCGGTTCACATACCTCCTAGATAAAAATATCTATGTCAACTTGATGGGCATAATTTGTCATAAACACGAAATGCAACAACTAGTTTTAAAAGAGAATATACCACATCCGAATCATAACAAGGATGAGGGCCGACGGGGACCCATATCAAAACCATGGCACTATGTCTAACAAACAATACGGGTAAGATAATTATACGAGTAACTATATATCCAAATCACACAAACATCAATTTGGTAATGTAAAACATTCATGAACAAGAGCCTCACCACAAGGTGGTGCCGGCGACGGGACGGTGCGGGCGATCGACGGTGGTTACGACGGAGATTTAGAAGGCACTAAGTAAACCACACCTACATATGCAAACTAAGTGTTATTTTTGACCTCAAATTGCATATAAATCAAATACTAGCAAATATAATTCCTCCCAAATTAATCACTATACAAAGCATAGCAAGAGCTAATCTAGCAATGAGAGTTGAAAGGACAAAGTTGCTAACCTTTGTGATCATTTGAATGGATGGGGGCCTTCAAATCTTGACAAATTTTGGGAAAAATTTGTGAGGAGCTCAAGGGGAAAGGGGAAGAACAGAGGAGAAGTGAGGGGAAAGGGGAAGAACAGAGTGGCTCGGGTGGACGAAGGGTTTATGTACGTCGACCTTTAGTACCAGTTCGTGCCACGAACCGGTACTAAAGGTGCTGGACGGGCCCTAGACTGACAACACCCTGCCACCACCATCTTTAGTACCGGTTCGTGGCACGAACCGATACTGAAGGTTCGCCACGAACCGGTACTAATGAGAACGGCCGGCTAGCCGTTGGAACCGGCACTAATGGACACATTAGTGCCGGCTCGAAACCAAACCGACACTAATGAGTCTCATATTAGGTCCGTTTTCTACTAGTGACGAGCAAGGCGACGAACGGAAACAAGATTAGTGACTAAGTCAGGAGACACAAGAACATTAGACATATGCATAGGAGTGGAAGTAGAAGGAAAAGACATATGACCAACGTGAGTAATGGGTAGGGAGGAACCATTACCAACGGTGATACAGGTGGGAGTATGAATGGGAGCGGCAGACGTGAGGTTACCGGGATGAGCAGTCATGTGAGCAGTGGCGCCCGAGTCCATGTACCAGTCACCACCGCCACCAAAGGAGCTCGGTGACGGGACGGAGTGCAGTGCGGCGAGCAAGGCCGGGTCCCATGGTGGCGGCACCTGAGGAGGGTAGAACCCTCCGTAGGCCGGCGTGGGAGCAGCCCCGAAAGCCGGTGCGGCGGCGGCGCCGTACGCGGGCGCGGCCCCATAAGCCGGCGTGGCGGCGGTGCCATAGGTCCGCGCGGACCCATAGGCAGGCGCTGGCGGGCGGGGGTGGGGGGGGGGCATCGTAGCCGCTGTAGGGAGCGGTGTTCTGCGCGGCGAAGAGGGCCTAGTGACCCATCGTGCGGGGCCCAAGGATGCCCAAAGCTGGAGCCCGAGGGACCGGCATGGAGTACGCGTGGACAAGGCCGGTCCATGGGTTGGTGCCGTACGACCATGGGGGAGTCACCTTCTGCTGCTGCTGACGAGCCCCTCCTCCCCCGGCGCCTGTTGCTGCTTGTGGCCGCCACCGCGGCGGTTGCTGCGGCACCCGCTACCCGGCTGCTGGGGGGCAGCGGGAGGGGCGGGAGCAGCGGGCAGGAGGGGGAAGTACCCCGGAGGCGCGGGGGGCGGTGGTTGCTGGCGCGGCACGGGTGGGCGGCTGATGGAGGGGCGCCGCCTGAGGTGCCAGCGGCGAGGACATGGTGTTGCACGCGCTTCTTGACCCCCTTCATCCGGCGCTCCTCCAACCTCAAGTACGCCACAAACTTCGGGAAGGAGGGCTCCGGCATCAAGGTGAGGTTGGAGGCGGCGTTGCCGAAGTCCTCGTTGAGGCCGGCGGTGAGCGTGCTGAAGAGGAGGTCGTCGTCCACCTTGGCTCCAATGTCACAGAGCTCGTCCGCTAACGTCTTCTGGCGGCGGCAATAGTCATCAATGGACTGTTGATCCTGGTGACAGTCAAAAAATTCCTGCTGAAAAAACACAGCGCTAAAGCTTGTTGTCGGTGAAGAGGCCGTTCAGCTTGACCCACATGGCATGGGCATCATCGCCGGCACTGACGACCATGTGGAACAAGTTCTTGGAGATGGTGGTGAAGAACCGCCGGATGATCGTGGCGTCAATCGCGGTCCACTCGGCGTCGTCCACCATGGCGCGGGAGTCCACGGTGCCATCCACGTGGTCCACAAGATTGTTCTCGCGGAAGAGCAGCGTGAAGTACATCTTCCATGCGAAGTACGTGGAGTTGGAGGCGTCGAGGATGACGGGGACGCATGCGTGGACGTTGATGTCGCGGATCTTGGCGGGGTCAACGGTGAAGGAGTTGGAGTAGGTGGAGGCGCTGGAAGACATGGCTGCGGGATCGTGGGGAGGGAGGCGGCGACGCGACTGGGGAGAGGCGGTGCGGTGGCGGGAGACAGGCGGCGTGGCGGGAAGGGGCAGAGCGGCGTGGAGAGGGAGGCGTGCGATGGAGGAAGGGCCTGCGGGGAGGAGGGATGGTGGCGGCGGCTTGGGGCGGTGGCGGCGGAAGGTCGTGGCGGCGGCGGCCCGAGGCGGCGGCTAGGGTTAGTGGAAGCTGGAAGATCGACTTGCGATAGATACCATGTAGAGAATGATTTGGTGCAACGATAATTGATTGATCGTGCACTAGGCACATATATATAGGTAGAAGGGGTGCGACCGGTATCTTTGTCTCCTAAAATACACGTACATACAGAGGGAGACAGATACTACAGGTACTGCATACAGGACCCAGACCAACGTACATGTACACATGTTCAACAGTAAAGGATGCAGCGGTACCACTACTATAGAACAGATCCTGTTCAAGTAAGGTCGTCTCTTATACTTAATTAATGGTCAAGGCAAAACAAAAATTACCTCCTTTTCGAAAAAATTAAAACCAGATCTGTGACCTCTTTGAGAATCTCCATTTGATTGTTTAGATCAATCAAAGTAGGCGGAATAAGAAATTAGAAAGATAGGGCATTGCACAAGAGAGAGAAGATGACTAGATGTGATGATGTGATATCGATAGTCAGCTTCGCCTTGTTCTAGTCAGCTTCGCGTTGCTTTTCTTTTTTTGAGGTAATCTCGCGAAGTTTTTATTCAACCGTGACAATGTTTAGAGGGACGAAAGGAATCCCTTCAGGTTGCCAAGGCTAGACATGGCGGCCAGGCCACAAAGATAAAGCATACTTCGCAGATTGTGAGCTTCATAATTTGAGCTCCTAAACTCATGACCTATCTTACATGAAATAAAAGAAATTGAATATAGTTTTATCTCTTGGACAATTGCGCCATAGCTAGCTGCACCTCCCTTCTTGATCTCTTCAACGACCCCTTTGCCGTCCGAGGCTATCTGCATGTGGTGTAGGTTAAGGTAATCGGCTAGGGCAAGAGCCTCTCTGATCGCGAGTGCTTCCAGGGTAGATTGATCGCCTATATTGGTGAAACCAAATGCAGATGCTCTGATACGTCTCCAACGTATCTATAATTTTTGTTTGTTCCATGCTATTATATTACCCCTTTTGGATGTTTATGAGCTTTATTTTACATATTTATATCATTTTTGGGACTAACCTACTAACCGGAGTCCCAGCCCATATTGCTGTTTTTTTGCCTATTTCAGTATTTCGAAGAAAAGGAATATCAAACGGAGTCCAAATGGAATGAAATCTTCGGGAGCGTGATTTTTGGCACGAACGTGATCCAGAGGACTTGGAGTGCAAGTCAAGAAGCAATCGAGGCGGCCAGGAGATAGGAGGGTGCGCCCACCCCTCCTGGGTGCGCCCGTGTCTCCTGGGCCCCACGAGCGGCCACCGACGTACTTCTTCCTCCTATATATACCTACGTACCCCAAAAACATCCAGGGAGCCAACGAAAAACAATTTCCACCACCGTAACCTTCTGTATCCGCGAGATCCCATCTTGGAGCCTTCACCGATGCTCCGCCAGAGGGGGGATCGACCACGAAGGGCTTCTACATCAACATCATAGCCCCTCCGATGAGTTGTGAGTAGTTTACCATACACCTCCGGGTCCATAGTTATTAGCTAGATGGCTTCTTCTCTCTTTTTGGATCTCAATACAATGTTCTCCCCCTCTCTTGTGGAGATCTATTCGATGTAAACTTTTTTTGCGGTGTGTTTGTCAAGATCCGGTGAATTGTGGGTTTATGATCAAGTTTATCTATGAGAAATATTTGAATCTTCTCTGAATTCTTTTATATATGATTGAGTTATCTTTGCAAGTCTCTTCGAATTATCAGTTTGGTTTGGCCTACTAGATTGATCTTTCTTGCCATGGGAGAAGTGCTTAGCTTTGGGTTCAATCTTGCGGTGTCCTTACCCAGTGACAGAAAGGGTTGCAAGGCACGTATTGTATTGTTGCCATCGAGGATAAAAAGATGGGGTTTATATCATATTGCTTGACTTTATCCCTCTACATCATGCCATCTTTCTTAATGCGTTACTCTGTTCTTATGAACTTAATACTCTAGATGCATGCTGGATAGCGGTCGATGTGTGGAGTAATAGTAGTAGAGGCAGGCAGGAGTCGGTCTACTTGTTGCGGACGTGATGCCTATATACACGATCATGCCTAGATAATCTCATAATTATTCGCTTTTCTATCAATTGCTCGACAGTAATTTCTTCACCCACCGTAATACTTATGCTATCTTGAGAGAAGCCACTAGTGAAACCTATGGCCCCCGGGTCTATCTTTTATCATATAAGCTTTCAATCTACTTTTATTTGCATCTTTACTTTTTGCATCTATATTATAAAATACCAAAAATATATTTATCTTATCATACTATCTCTATCAGATCTCACTTTTGCAAGTGGCCGTGAAGGGATTGTCAACCCTTTATTGCGTTGTTTGCGAGTTCTTTGTTTGTTTGTGTAGGTGCGTGGTACCTTTGAGGAGCCTCCTACTGGATTGATACCTTGGTTCTAAAAAACTGAGGAAAATACTTACGCTACTATTTCTGCATCACCCTTTCCTCTTCAAGGAAAACCAAGCTCAAGACGTAGCAGTAGCAAGAAGGATTTCTGGCGTCGTTGCCGGGGAGGTCTTCACTCAAGTCAAGACATACCAAGTACCCATCACAAACACATATCCCTCGCATTTACATTATTTTCCATTTGCCTCTCGTTTTCCTCTCCCCCACTTCACCCTTGCTGTTTTATTTGCCCTCTCTTTCCCAATCTTCTCCTCTCTTTTCACTTGCCATTTTCTGTTTGTTTGTGTGTTGGATTACTTGTTGCCATGGCGCATGATAATACCAAATTGTGTGATTTCTCCAATACCAATAATAATGATTTCCTTAGTACTACGATTGCTCCTCTTAATGATGTTGAGTCTTGTGAAATCAATACTGCTTTGCCGAATCTTGTTATAAAAGATCAATTCGCTGGCCTTCCTAGTGAAGATGCCTCTACTCATCTAAACAACTTTGTTGATTTGTGTGATATTCAAAAGAAGAAAGATACGGATAATGATATTGTTAAATTGAAGTTATTTCCGTTTTCACTTAGAGATCGTGCTAAAGTTTGGTTTTCGTCTTTGCCTAAAAATAGTATTGATTCTTGGAACAAGTGCAAAGATGCTTTTATCTCTAAGTATTTTCCTCCCGCTAAGATTATCACTCTTAGGAATGACATTATGAAGTTTAAACAACTTGATCATGAGCATGTTGCCCAATCTTTGGAAAGAATGAAATTGATGATTCGCAATTGCCCTACTCATGGTTTGAATTTATGGATGATCATACAAATTTTTCATGCTTCTAGAAATCTTTTAGATTCGGCCGCGGGAGGCACGTTTATGGAAATCACGTTAGGAGATGCTCCAAAACTTCTTGATAATATTATGGCTAATTATTCTCAATGGCACACCGAAAGATCTTCTAGTAAAAAAGTGCATGCTATAGAAGAAATCAATGTTTTGAGTGGAAAGATGGATGAACTTATGAAGTTGTTTGCTACTAAAAATACTCCTCTTGATCCCAATGATATGCCTTTGTCTACTTTGATTTAGAATAATAATGAATCTATGGATGTGAATTTTGTTGGTAGAAATAGTTTTGGAAACAATGCTTGTAGAGGAAACTTTAATTCTAGACCATTCCCTAGTAATTCCTCTAATAATTATGGAAATTCCTACAATAATTCTTATGGTAATTTTAATAAGATGCCCTCTGATTTTGAGAATAGTGTGAAAAATTTTATGATTTCTCAAAAGAATTTTAATGCTTTGCTTGAAGAAAAATTGCTCAAAGTTGATGATTTGGCTAGGAACGTTGATAGACTTTCGCTTGATGTTGAATCTCTTAAACTTAGATCTACTCCTCCTAAGCATGATATCAATGAGTCTCTCAAAGCCATGAGAATTTCCATTGATGATTGCAAGGAAAGAACCGCTAGATTGTGTGCTAAGAAAGATTGCTTTGTAAAGGCGTGTTCTTCTAGTTTCCATGAAATAATGATGAATATATTAAAGTTATTGATGCATCTCCTATTAGATCTATGTTTTGCAATATGAATCTTGATAATAATGGGACTGGAGATGAGTCAACTTTATTTAGAAGGCGTCCCAAGAATTCGGAGTTTTTAGATCTTGATGCTAAATTTGGTAAAAGTGGGATTGGAGAGGTCATGACTTTAAATAGCATTGAACCCACTATCTCGGATTTCAAGGAATTTGATTATGATAATTGTTCTTTAGAAGGTTGTATTTCCTTATTGCAATCCGTTGTTAATTCTCCTCATGCTTATAGTCAAAATAAAGCTTTTACCAAACATATTGTTGATGTCTTGATGCAACCTTATGATGAAAAACTTAATTTGGAAGTTTCTATACCTAGAAAACTTAATGATGAGTGGGAACCTACTATAAAGATTAAAATTAAAGATCATGAGTGTTTTGCTTTGTGTGATTTGGGTGCTAGTGTTTCCACGATTCCGAAAACTTTATGTGATATTCTATGTTTCCATGATCTTGATGATTGCTCTTTAAATTTGCACCTTGCGGATTCCACCATTAAAAAACCAGTGGGAAGGATCAATGATGTTCTCATTGTTGCAAATAGAAATTTGGTGCCCGTAGATTTTATCGTTCTTGATATAGATTGCAATCTTTCTTGCCCTATTATTCTTGGTAGACCTTTCCTTAGAACGATTGACGCGATTATTCATATGAAGGAAGGGAATATTAGATTCTAATTTCCATTAAGGAAAGGCATGGAGCACTTTCCAAGAAAGAAAGTCAAATTACCTTATGAATCTATCATGCGAGCTACTTATGAATTGAGTGCCAAAGATGGCACTACTTAGATCTATCTTCGCTTTTATGCCTAGCTAGGGGCGTTAAACGATAGCGCTAGTTGGGAGGCAAACCAATTTTATTTATGTTTTTGTTTTTGTTTCTGTTTAGTAATAAATTTTGCATCTACCTTCTGTTTAGATGTGTTTTTATGTTTTAATTAGTGTTTGTGCCAAGTAGAACCTATAGGATAACCTATGATGATAGTTAATTTGATTCTGCTGAAAAACAGAAACTTTGCACGCACGAAATTAGTTTTTTTAAATCACAGAAACGTGTTTTTGCGTTGATTCTTTTTGATGCCGATCAATAGACAAATTGTCCAGGACTTCCTATTTTGGTAAGATTTTTAGAGTTCCAGATGTTTGTGTTAGTTACAGATTGCTACAGACTATTATGTTTTTGACAGATTCTGCCTTTCGTGTGTTGTTTGCTTATTTTGATGCATCTATGGTCAGTATTAAGTAGTATGCACCATAGAGAACTTGGAATACAATAGGTTTAACACCAAAATAAATAAATAATGAGTTCATTACACTACCTTATGTGGTGGTTTTGTTTTCTTTCACTAACGGAGCTTATGAGATTTCCTGTTGAGTTTTGTGTTGTGAAGTTTTCAAGTTTTGGGTAAAGATTTGATGGACTATGGAGTAAGGAGTGGCAAAAGCCTAAGCTCGGGGATTCCCATGGTACCCCAAGATATTCAAGAATAGCCAAAAGCCTAAGCTTGGGGATGCCCCGGGAAGGCATCCCCTCTTTCGTCTTCGTTCATTGGTAACTTTACTTGGAGCTCTATTTTTATTCGCCACATGATATGTGTTTTGCTTGGAGCATCGTGTATTATATTAGTATTTGATTTTTAGTTTACCACAATCATCCTTGCTGCACACACATTTTGGGAGAAGCCTACTTGATTAAAATTTATTAGAATATGCTATGTGCTTCACTTATATCTTTTGAGCTTGATAGTTTTTGCTCTAGTGCTTCACTTATATCTTTTAGAGCACAGCGGTGGCTTAATTTTGTAAAATTTCTAGTCTCTAATACTTCACTTATATTATTTTGAGAGTCTTTTAGAATAGCATGGTATTTTCTATGGTTATAAAATTGGTCCTAGAATGGTAGGCATCCAAGTTGGGTATAATAAAAACTATCATAGGAAGTGAATTGGATGCTGTGATCAATTTGATACTTGATAATTGTTTTGAGATATGGAGGTAGTGATATTATAGTCATACTAGTTGGATGATTATGAATTTAAAGAATGCTTGTGTTGAAGTTAGCAAGTCCCGTAGCATGCATGTATGGTTAAAGTTGTGTAACAAATTTGAAACATGAAGTGTACCTGGCTTGTGCATCCTTATGAGTGGCGGTCGGGGATGAGCGATGGTCTTTTCCTACCAATCTATCCCTCTAGGAGCATGCGCGTAGTGCTTGGTTTTTGATGACTTCTAAATTTTTGAAATAAGTATATGAGTTCTTTTGACTAATGTTGAGTCCATGGATTATACACACTTTTACCTTTCCACCATTGCTAGCCTCTTCGGTACCGTGCATTGCCCTTTCTCACCTTGAGAGTTGGTGCAAACTTCGCCGGTGCATCCAAACCCCGTGATATGATACGCTCTATCACACATAAACCTCCTTATATCTTCCTTAAAACAGCCACCATACCTACCTATTATGGCATTTCCATAGCCATTCCGAGATATATTGCCATGCAACTTTCCACCATTCCGTTCATCATCATCATGACATACTTCACTTTTGTCATATTGCCATTGCATGATCATGTAGTTGAGATCGTATTTGTGGCAAAGCCTCCATGCATAATTTTTCATACATGTCACTCTTGATTCATTGCACCATCCCGGTACACCACCGGAGGCATTCATATAGAGTCATATCTTATTCTAGTTTCAAGTTGTAATTCATATGTTGTAATCAATGAAAGTGTGATGATCATCATTATTAGAGCATTGCCCAAAAAAAGAAAAAAAAGAAAGGCCAAAAGAAAAAAAAGAAAGGCCAAAGAAAAAAAGAAAAGAAAAGAAAAGGAAGAAAAAAGAAAAAAAAAGAGAAGAAAATAAATAAAAGGGGCAATGTTACTATCTCTGTTTCCACACTTGTGCTTCAATGTAGCGCCTTGTTCTTCATGTAGTGAGTCTCATATAGTGTGCTTTAAAGTAGCACCATGTTTTTAATATAGAGAGTTCATATGTTGTCACTTTCATATACTAGTGGGATTTTTTCATTATAGAACTTGGCTTGTATATTCCTACGATGGGCTTCCTCAAATGCCCTAGGTCTTCGTGAGCAAGCAAGTTGGATGCACACCCACTAGTTTTCTTTTATTGAACATTCATTTATAGCTCTAGTGCATCCGTTGCATGTCAATGCCTACTCCTCATGTTGACATCAATTGATGGGCATCTCCATAGCCCGTTGATTATCCTCGTCGATGTGAGACTTTCTCCTTTTTTGTCTTCTCCACACAATCCCCATCATCATATTCTATTTCACCCATAGTGCTATATCCATGGCTCACGCTCATGTATTGTGTGAAGGTTGAAAAAGTTTGAGATTATTTAAGTACGAAACAATTGCTTGGCTTGTCATCGGGGGTGTAGAATTTGGGAACATCTTTGTGTGATGAAAATGAAGCATAGCCTAACTATATGATTTTGTAGGGATGAACTTTCTTTAGCCATGTTATTTAGAGAAGACATGATTGCTTTGATTAGTATGCTTGAAGTATTACTATTTCTTTTGTCAATATGAACTTTTATTTTGAATCATTTGGATCTGAACATTCATGCCATAATAAAGAATATTACATTGAGAATTATGCTAGGTAGCATTCCACATCAAAAATTCTGTTTTTATCATTTACCTACTCGAGGACGAGCAGGAATTAAGCTTGGGGATTCTTGATACGTCTCCAACGTATCTATAATTTTTGATTGTTCCATGCTATTATATTACCCCTTTAGGATGTTTATGGGCTTTATTTTACATATTTATATCATTTTTGGGACTAACATACTAACCGGAGGCCCAGCCCGTATTGCTGTTTCTTTTGCCTATTTCAGTATTTCGAAGAAAAGGAATATGAAACGGAGTCCAAACAGAATGAAACCTTCGGGAGCGTGATTTTTGGAACGAACTTGATCCAGAGGACTTGGAGTGCAAGTCAAGAAGCAATCGAGGCGTCCAGGAGATAGGAGGGCACGCCCACCCCTCCTGGGCGCGCCCCCTGTCTCCTGGGCCCCACGAGCGGCCACTGACGTACTTCTTCCTCCTATATATACCTACGTACCCCGAAAACATCCAGGGAGCCAACGAAAAACAATTTCCACCGCCGTAACCTTCTGTATCCGCGAGATCCCATGTTGGAGCCTTCGCCGGCGCTCCGCCGGAGAGGGAATCACCACAGAGGGCTCCTACATCAACACCATAGCCCCTCCGATGAGTTGTGAGTAGTTTACCACAGACCTTCGGGTCCATAGTTATTAGCTAGATGGCTTCTTCTCTCTTTTTGGATCTCAATACAATGTTCTCCCCCTCTCTTGTGGAGATCTATTAGATGTAAACTCTTTTTGCGGTGTGTTTGTCGAGATTCGATGAATTGTGGGTTTATGATCAAGTTTATCTATGAGAAATATTTGAATCTTCTCTGAATTCTTTTATGTATGATTGAGTTATCTTTGCAAGTCTCTTCGAATTATCAGTTTGGTTTGGCCTACTAGACTGATCTTTCTTGCCATGGGAGAAGTGCTTAGCTTTGGTTTCAATCTTGCGGTGTCCTTACCCAGTGACAGAAAGGGTTGCAAGGCGCGTATTGTATTGTTGCCATCGAGGATAAAAAGATGGGGTTTATATAATATTGCTTGAGTTTATCCGTCGACATCAAGTCATCTTTCTTAATGCGTTACTCTGTTCTTATGAACTTAATACTCTAGATGCATGCTGGATAGCGGTCGATGTGTGGAGTAATAGTAATAGATGCAGGCAGGAGTCGGTCTACTTGTTGCGGACGTGATGCCTATATACATGATCATGCCTAGATAATCTCATAATTATTCGCTTTTCTATCAATTGCTCGACAGTAATTTTTTCACCCATCGTAATACTTATGCTATCTTGAGAGAAGCCACTAGTGAAACCTATGGGCCCTGGGTCTATCTTTTATCATATAAGATTTCAATCTACTTTTATTTGCATCTTTACTTTTTGCATCTATATTATAAAATACCAAAAATATATTTATCTTATCATACTATCTCTATCAGATCTCACTTTCGCAAGTGGCCGCGAAGGGATTGACAACCCCTTTATTGCGTTGGTTGCGAGTTCTTTGTTTGTTTGTGTAGGTGCGTGGGACTTTTGAGGAGCCTCATACTGGATTGATACCTTGGTTTTCTCAAAAACTGAGGGAAATACTTACACTACTATTGCTGCATCACCCTTTCCTCTTCAAGGAAAACCAACGCAAGCTCAAGACGTAGCATGCTCCCATAAAGCATCCAACTTGATCTCTGCAGATTGTGCCCACTGAGCCATGCTCACCTCGATGACCTACAGCTGCGTCCACATTTAATTTAAAGTGACCTTCTGGAGGAGGTAGCCATCGCTGTGATCTTGCTGCTGCTGCTCTTCCCGGGTTCAACATTGGTTGATTTATCATGTCTATCTCCCATAAGTAAGAACTGATAAAACTATGGATAGTGTGTGGAGTCTGAAAAATTCCCTCGTGAATTGCTTTCCTTCAAGCTCCCCAGATTGCCCACAAGGTCACCGCCAGCCTTACAAACTTGTCCAGTTTCAGCTTCTCCTTCATCGCAAAAATCCAGCTCTTCGCACCATCATGTTGTATTCCGCTTAACTGATCAATCACCTCATCAGAAGACAGAGCCCATGTGCTGCGGGACCTCGGGAAGTCTAGTAGCGCATGCTTCCAGGTGTCATGCACTCCGCATAAAGGGCAGGATGCCGTAGTCGACATATTGCAACGGTGAAGAACCTCACCTGCAGGGATGGAATGCTTTGCAAGGCGTCACAAGAAAACCCTGATCTTGGATGGTACTTTTAGCTTCCAGATTGATGTCCAATCCTTGCTTTCCGTGTTGATATTGGATGGCCCTTCCACTCCATCTAGCCAGTTCTCCCAGTTGATCTTAGTGCCCACAAGCATTCTGTAAGCCGAACCAACTGAAAAATGACCACGCTTCTCCTCGCTCCAGGCCCAGAAATCCTCCACCCGTCTAGTGCAGATCGGGATTTTAAGAATTTCTTCTGCATCAAATGATGTGAACACCGAACGCACAAGATCTTCTCTCCATGATGTTGTGGTGGTCTCAATGAGCTCAGACACTCGCTGCGGTGGATCTTCCACAAAGGAAGTGATGGGGCATTTAAAACTTGACCTGGGAAACCAGTTGTGGCGCCAAATATTAGTGGACTCGCCGTCTCCAATTCTGCGTATAATTCCTTTGATCATGACATCCCTGCCATCTATTATTGCCCTCCCAATCTAGGATGAGTTAGACCCAAGTACTGCATCTAGAAAGGAACACTCTGGATAATAGACTGACTTCAAGATTCTAGCACTCAAAGACCCATCATCCTTCATAATTCTCCATGCTTGTCGAGCCAAGAGGGCTAAGTTAAATAGCTCCAAGTCTTTGAAACCGAGACCACCCATGTATTTTGGTCTGATCATTACATCCCAAGCTACCCATGCTGGCTTCCTCCTACCTCTCTTGCTTCCCCACCAAAACTGACGGATGACGGAAGTTACACTGTCACAAACTTCTCTCGGTAGTTTTAAGCACGACATAGAGTAGACCGGAATTGCTTGTGCTATGGACTTTATAAGCACCTCCTTACCAGCTGCCGACAAGAGTTTTTTCATCCATCCTCGCACCTTTTCCCATACTTTGTCTTGCAGGTATTTAAATGTGCCGTTCTTAGAGTGCCCCCACATCTGTTGGCATGCCCAAATACCGTTCACTACACTACTAGGGAAAAGCCTATACACAGAATCTTATCAGCAGCGTGCTTTAAAATAAGGTGCTGCTGCTAATTAGCAGTAACATGCTCAAGAGTAACTCGCTGCTGAAACAAATATAGCAGTAGCGCGCCCGCTCAAAGACGCGCTACTGCTATAATTCCCACGAGGCCGCCGCGAGGCTAGTTATAGCAGCAACGCGTTATAACGACGGGCGCTACTGCTACGTAGCATAGTAGCAGCGCATTTCGCCAATAAGCGCTACTCCTAAGTTTACTACAAAAATTAAGTCCCACCTCGCTCCGTGAAGAGAGTTTCTACCACCTTAAATATGTTACTTCTCAAACTTTGACAAGCACTTGGTGTTCATTGAACTATATGTGTAGAATTTGTGGCTGCAATATGAGTCTTCACCTGTTCCTAAACCGGTGAGGACTCATATTGACAAATCAGATTGTACACAAAAAGATCGTTGATGATCAATGTATTTTTGATACATTGAACAAAGTCTATTTTTACATGCCGACACATAGCAGTAGCGGTTTTTTGTGAAAGGCGCTGCTGCTAGGTAGCTTAGCAGTAGCGTCTTTCTCTATAGCGCGCTACTGCTAAGCCATTCCATCTCCCACCCCCATCTCCTCTATCCAATCCACTTACAGTCACACACTCACTGGATCCCCTCTCAATCCCCCGCGCCGGTCCACCCCCGTCGCCCCTTGTCGGTGTCAAAACCGGCGGATCTCGGGTAGGGGGTCCCGAACTGTGCGTCTAGGCGGATGGTAACAGGAGACAAGGGACACGATGTTTTACCCAGGTTCGGGCCCTCTCGATGGAGGTAAAACCCTACGTCCTGCTTGATTAATATTGATGATATGGGTAGTACAAGAGTGGATCTACCACGAGATCAAGGAGGCTAAACCCTAAAGCTAGCCTATGGTATGGTTGTTGTAATGTATGTTGTGTCCTACGGACTAAAGCCCTCCGGTTTATATAGACACCGGAGGAGGCTAGGGTTACACAGAGTCAGTTACAATGGTAGGAGATCTACATATCCGTATTGCCAAGCTTGCCTTCCACGCCAAGGAAAGTCCCATCCGGACACGGGACGGAGTCTTCAATCTTGTATCTTCGTAGTCTTGGAGTCCGGCAGACGATGATAGTCCGGCTGTCCGGACACCCCCTAGTCCAGGACTCCCTCAGTAGCCCCTGAACCAGGCTTCAATGACGATAAGTCCGGCGCGCATAATGTTCGGCATTGCAAGGCGGGTTCCTCCCTTGAATAATCCAGAGAAGATCATGAACACCAGGATAGTGTTCGGCTCTTCAAAATAAATTCCACATGCCACCGTAGAGAGAATAAAATGTACACAAGTCCAATCTGCTGACGTATTATGCGGCATGACATCACACCGCTACCAAGCCTTTATTTGAATCGTTTTTTATTATACCACCTCAGCACGTTTAGCGAAGCGGTTTCCTTGGCACGTCCTGTCGAAGCAGAGATCGTGTTCCCCTTATTCCGGGATTCTCATCAATACGTGCGTGGGTAACCCAACCGTGCCCGTCGCCACGCCTCCTCTATCGAAGGTGAATCCCGAACGGTCACGGAGACGACTCTTGGTATTTTTCCCCTTTATAAGAGGACCAAGGCTCGTTTCTTTTCTTCAATCTCGCATCGAATCTCCTCCTTGCTCCCAGTTCCAACACCCAGAGCCCCAGATTCGAGCGCTTCGGATTCTCAACCATGTCCGGCTCCGACCTCCAGGGTCGGTGGATGCCCTCCTCCGTCACGGAGGAGGACGAGTTAAAGCTGCAGGAGGCCAAGTACCTATCCTACGAGATTTCGCACAGGTTGCCTGCCCAAGGGCAGGCCGTGCCCGCTCCCGAGCCCAGTGAGTACATTGTCTTCGTATCCCACCTCCGTCGGGGTTTAGGCTTCCCGACGGACCCCTTCGTGAGAGGGCTCATGTTCTACTACGGGATGGATTTTCACGACTTGGCTCCGGAGTCCATCCTCCATATCTCAGCATTCATTATCGTCTGCGAAGCCTTCCTCCGCGTCACTCCCCACTTCGTCCTGTGGCTGAAGACCTTTAATGTGGAGCCGAAGATGATCGGGGGGCGTCAAGCGGAGTGCGGCGGGGCGGCCATAAGCAGAAGGGCCGATGCCCCGTGGCCCGAGGGTTCCTTCCAAGAGGAGCTCGGACCGTGGCAGCAGGAGTGGTTCTATATCACCGCTCCGAAGGGCAGCAAGCAAAAGCCGCCGCCTTCATTCCGCCCGGGACCTCCACACCGACTGATGTCGTGGGTCAACCAAGGGCTCAATTGTTCGGACGGCCCTCATTGCAGGGCCAGATTCGAGACCTCCAGGCGAGGGAGATCAATCTGGTCTTGGTGATGCAGGTTATGCTAATCAGGTGTCTTCTGCCCTGCAAACGCCGTCCTCTCCGTCTATGGGAGTTCAATCCGGAGGGACCTCAAATTCTCCAACACTTCACGGGTGCGACACCCGTGGAGATGTACAAGTTGTTCTTCGGACCGCAGGTAGCGTGTCCGGAATTGACCGAGGACGCAGGCCTAAGCTGCAATCGCCCGGATACTCAGGTAAATAGCTCAGAGTCCGGACGTTCTGTTTATCTGCTTTTCTAGAGTTCGCCTCCTGACCCATTACTCTTCATCAGGAGTGGGTAGCGCGATCGAAGCTGATAAGGTGTCCGGCTCCGCTCCCAGAGACCGCACTGGAGCCCGTGCTGGTCAGAATGTTGGAGGTCGCGCCCGTAGAAGGGAGCGATGGGGAAAATAGAGGAGCTATTATTTCGCCCAAAGGGGCGTTTGAAGAGGGGGGGATCAAAAACCCCTCCTTCCAGGGGGAGAAGAGGACCGCCTCCGAAGATCCGGAGGCCAAAGCCCCTAAACGGGGGAAGAGATCTTCACCGGGGGGTCCGGCGTCCGGGGAGAACCCGGACGTACAATCATCTCTAAAGGATCAGCCCTCCATCGAGCCGTGAGTAGGAAAAGGGGAGTTCATTAATAAGAAAATACCTCCATTTGTGCTTCTGTGGATAACCGAAATTTTACTTTGCAGTTCGGATTTGCGGACTTCTCAGATGAGTTCATCTTTGGGGGATCTTCGTCCGGAGATGATGGAGAGCGAAACGCCTCCGTCTGCTGCGTCACCGGACAGGGCAGACGAGCCCGAGGTATCGTCACGGAGGGTGTCCCCGAGCCCGGTGAGGCCGGAGAGTTCGGCGCCGACTAGTGTCCGGCCGGGGGAGCTGAAGAATTTGCTTGAGAGGGCGTCCATCTCAGAAGATCACCGTGTTTTGATGCGTATGGTGATTGGAAGGATTTCGTCCGCCGAGAGCGGATTGCATACTGCCGCCAGGAGTTTGCTGGCGGGATTTGAGGTACGCAAGAATGACGCAACTTTTTGATAGTTTTGCACATAAAAGTGCGCCCTGTATAGATAGTAGCCCCTGAGACTCGGTAGGTTGTCGAAAGCGACAGCGTGCCGAGGATCAAAATCTTAAGTAATGAATGTCGCCGTTCCTATGCAGGTGGTGGATAGTCCGAGGGCTAGCCGGACTAGTGGAGTTGCCGAGTTAATGCAGCAACTTGACGTGGCGGATGCGGACATCGCACTTGTCAACCGGCGACTTGACGAGTCGCAAGGTAAATGAATTCTCCACAGTTGCTTATTTAAGGGGGTCAAAGCCCGCCTCTGATAATGTATATGCTGTGATACAGACGGTGCTGCTGCTGTGGAGAGCCTTCAGGCCGAACTTGCTCAAGCTAAGGAGCAAGCCCGAAGGAGTGATGCGGCTGCCTCGAGGGCGACCGAGGAGTTGAAAGCCGAAAAGGCTGCACACTACCTAAGCAGGGAAAAGATGGCCGAATTGGCCGTGAAATTAAAAGATGCTGCCGACCGTAATGGGGCTCTTGAAAAGGAGCACTTATTGGAGCGGGAAGACCTGGCGAAGGCCACCGCCGAGGCCAAGGATGCCCGTTCTGCAATGCGGGCTATGAAGGAGGAGCTACGCCAGGCCGGAGATATTGTGGCTGGCAAGCCTTTTCTGTTGCGTCGCCGGTTTACGGATCAAAAGTATGCTCAACTTGGCCAGCTGTGGGGTCCGGAGGATCCATATATGGACTTAGCGGCAAGTGCGGCTGATGCCGTTGAGCACTTCCGGAGCCAGAAGGATCACAAGACGGAAGAGCTATTTTGGTCTCAATTCCATAGTCCGGATCGTTCACTTCCGTTGACCGATCGGTTGGCCGAATGGGCTGAGCTAAATAGATTGTCCGGACTTGCCATGACTGATATCGTGGCTCATGTCTGGCCAGAGAGGCCCAAGGCGACAAGCTATTTCGGCTTATTGCAGCAATTTCTTGGAGCGGTGCCGCATATCAAGGAGATGAAGCGGTCGGCCTGCATAGAAGGCGCGCGGATGGCCCTTGCCCGTGTGAAGACACATTGGACAGAGATGGATGCCACCGCTATTGCCGCCCAGGGTTCGGACGAAGGCCGGTTACCCGCCGAGCACTATTTTGGGGAAGTTATGCGTGGCGCTCGTGTAATAGAGTCGCAGTGCTCAAAAAATGTTATGTTCAAATGAATGTTTTTATCTTGTAAGACAATGATTATAATGTAACCACTTTTTATACTTGTGTGTCCCAAGTATTAAAATATCTCCTATGCGGCCGTTTATGTATACATTTGTATAACCTGAAAGATTGCAGTCTTCGGCTTCAGCCTCCACGCACAAGGTGCGGGGGTGTTCGCAAAAATAGCGCGTTTTCACACTTAATCCGACATCTCGGTCCTGCTAAGGAGGTGGTAGCGTAGCAAACGAGGCAATCCGGACTATGATGCTTTATCACTTTCACTTAGCCAGTGGAGTTCGAGGGTGGGGCTACGATATAGCCCCTTGTGGCACCGCGCTTTTCCGAATTCAGGGCGCGTGTGTGCCTGACCGGGAAACGGTCCTTCGTCAAAGCGGGGAATTCTAAACATTCCAGTAGTCGATCGAGTGGTTGACCAGTCTCTCGCTATATCATGACAGTCAGTTTTCGGCTTTCTCTACTGAGGTGCTTGCCCAGCCGAACTGGGGCACAATCGCAGTAGTTCTCCTGGTGCCGCGTTAGCCGATGATACGGAATGTAAGGCAGCAAAACACAGGAGGCGGGCAAACCCAACATTTGACCAAAGACATGATTCGGAGCTGATGCATATAATGCCTAACTCGAGACGCCGAACACTCCCTAAGGTGTTTGGTCTTTATAATAATGGGCAGAACAATGCCCTAAGCCCCTAGTGTCCAGGTACGGGCATGGTCCTCTGAAGCGGCCGATGCCAAAACGTCAGGCTCCGCTTTGGTTATAAGAAGAAACCAAGGGAGAATAACAACAAGAGACAGTAAAAAAGGTTTACGCAGGGTCTTAATCTGAAAAGAATCCTCGCGATGGGTCCCTACTGCACGTCTGCGCCTGTGTCTCCGTTGTGCCGTTATCTTGGACTGGTGTGCATGTTGTTCATCTGTAAAAAAAGAGAGGAACTTAGGTTTGAAAGGAATTTGTGCAAAATATGTACGAAGAAAGAAATATAAATAAGTAAAGCGGGGTCTGTATGAACTCGCTGTTGTAGCACCTTGTGAAGGGATGTGCGGCTCAGGAGCCCCTAGCTTATTTATGCCGGACTCGTCTAACCGTGTCCGGGGTCTTTAAATGACCCTCGCACTGAAATGATGCCACATGGGCCGGGCATCTTGAGTGTAAGAGACGCGTAATGTGGTATGGCGTTGAAGCGGACAAAAGCTTCTCGTCCCAAGAGTCCTTGATAGCTACTTTTAAATGGGGCGATATGAAATATTAGTTTTTCGCGTCGAAAGTTGTTCGGTAATCCGAACACAACTTCTAGTAATAGGGAGCCTGTGCACTTGGCGTAAGGGCCTGGCGTCACTCCTTTAAAAGAAGTGTGGCTGTGTCGAATTTTAGTAAGGTCTATCCCCAACTTGCGGATTGTGTTTGAATACAGCAGGTTTAAGTCGCTGCCTCCGTCCATCAGGACTTGCTTAAACTGTAGTCCGTCGATTATGGGATCCAATATCAGGACAGTCAATCCTGCATTTTGAACGCTTCTGGAATAATCCAGGTGGTCGAAAATGATTGGTTTTGATGTCGGATCTCTATGTTCCACTGGGTTGGACCGTGCAAGACCCATTTTAACGGGTGCCGCACTGTTTTTCCGTATTATCACATGAAGTGAATTTACTATTTTGACCTCTTGTGGGAAATTCTTTTGTTTTCCGGTGCTCTGCTGGTGGGGTTTGTCATCTTCGCTTGACGCGTCGAGCCCCTTGTGTTCGGCGTTTAGTCAGCCGGACTGTTTGAAAACCCAACAATCTCGATGGGTGTGATTTGCAGGCCTTCCAGGGGTACTGTGGATTTGACATATCCGACCCAAAATCTTGTTTAAGTTGGATAGCTCATCGCTGTCATCCTTAAGAGGTGGTGTTTTGTTGTTTGGCCGCAAGCTTTTGAATCCGGCGTTGACTGCCGTGCTCTTTGGGCTTTTCTCTTTATTCCGGCGCTGCTCTTTTCTACGCCGTGATTTTCCGTTTCCATCTCTGATCTCGGATGTACTTGGGTCGCTGGTGCTGCATCTTGCTAGCCAGCTATCCTCTCCCGCACAGAAGCGGGTCATGAGGCTTGTTAGCGCGGACATTGTCCTCGGCTTCTCTTGGCCGAGGTGTCTGGCAAGCCATTCGTCTCGGACGTTGTGTTTAAAAGCTGCTAAGGCTTCGGCGTCCGGACAGTCGACTATTTGGTTCTTTTTGGTGAGGAACCTGTTCCAGAATTTGTGCGCTGACTCTCCGGGCTGTTGAGTTATATGACTTAGATCATCTGCGTCCGGAGGGCGGACATAAGTCCCTTGAAAATTTGCTCTAAACGCGTCCTCGAGCTCTTCCCAACTTCCAACAGTGTTTTCTAGGAGGCTTTTAAGCCAATGATGGGCTGGCCCTTTGAGCTTGAGGGGTAGGTATTTTATGGCATGGAGATCGTCTCCTCTGGCCATGTGTATGTGTAGTATATAATCTTCTATCCAGACTCCAGGGTCTGTTGTTCCGTCGTAGGCCTCTATGTTTATGGGTTTAAATCCTGCTGGGAATTCATGATCCAGTACCTCGTTGGTGAAACATAGTGGGTGTGCGGCGCCCCTGTATTTGGGTGCATCGCTGTCGTCGGACACTTGTCGTGTTCCATTGTTTCCTGGGCCCCTCTTCTTTGGCCCGTAAATGGACCTGGCTGGGCCATCTGTCTGTCCAGGGTCGTTAGTCGGCTTATGTGCGGCGCCGCTTTCAGATTTTGGCCTATCATCTGGCCGTCTATCCAGCCAGGCGGCCTCTTTGTTTTTTGACTGTGGGGGCTCTATGGCCTCCTCATCAAATTCTGGCAGTAGCTTGTGCTTTGGGTAGCTCTTTGATTGATGGCCATTGCCGTATTTGTCTGTGGTTTTGAGCACTTTGCTCCACCTCATTCTGAGTGTGTCTTCCGCTGTTTTGAGCTTCCATTTTTCCTTTTTCAAGCTTCTTGCGGTGGCAACGAGTCTTTTCCGAAGGTTTTTATTCTCCGGCGGTGTGTCCGGCGTGAGGTCGCCTGGACTATTGTTTTCGCCGGGCCTGGATTGATTATCCGACTTGTCTTGTTTGGACGATTGCTTGTCTGCGTGTTCGTCGTCCGCTGGTTTGCCCTGCTGTATTGCTGGGTCGTTAGGAGCGCTGTTGTTGTCGAGGCGGGACTTAGTGCGGCGTCTGCGTCGCCGTTTTGGTTGTTTGTCGGCGGGATTATCCTCTACCGCGCCCCGTTGGTCCTCGTTATCGCTTCCTTTTGGGGTGTCCACCATGTATACGTCGTATGACGAGGTGGTCTTCCCTTGCTTTGTAGGCACTGTTTTCTGTTCATCTCCGACATCGTCGTCCATACCGTCGGTGTCTTCGGAGTCATAGTTTAGCATGTCGGTAAGATCGTCGACAGTGGCTACAAAGTGGGTGGTGGGTGGGCTCTGAATTTCTTCGTCGTCTGTATCCCAACCATCCTGGCCATAATTCGGCCAGGACTCTCCGGATAGCGAGAGATGCTTTAGCGAATTTAGGATGTCGCCGAAGGGCGAGCGTTGGAAGATGTCCGTGGCGGTGAATTCCATAACCGACACCCAATCAGATTCGATTGGTGGGGGTGCGGGAGGTCCGGAGTCCGGCACCTCGGAGTCACGAGCTTCGCGAGGGACAAGGGTAGTGTTCGGCTCCATCGCCGTGGAAGTTGAAGCCCCCGAGGCGGTGTCCAACCATCGGTCCTCGATCTGGGCGATCGGCTCCGAGCTAAGAGCCGGAGCGGACTCGTGTGCGGCTACCAAGGCACTGTTCGGCGGCAGAGCTAGATCATGCCCATCGTAACAGTGCGGCGCGCTTGGCTGTGGCTCGAGCCCGTCGAAGATCAAGTCTCCGCGGACGTCGGCCGTGAAGTTTAGGCTTCCGAATCTGACCTGATGGCCAGGGGCGTAGCTTTCGATCTGCTCCAGATGGCCAAGTGAATTAGCCCGCAGTGCGAAGTCGCCGAATACGAAGATCTGTCCAGGGAGAAAAGTCTCACCCTGGACAGCGTTGTTGGTCGAAGATGCCATCGAGCCTATCGGTGACGACACAGAGGAACTCTCAATGAAAGCACCAATGTCGGTGTCAAAACCGGCGGATCTCGGGTAGGGGGTCCCAAACTGTGCGTCTAGGCGGACGGTAACAGGAGACAAGGGACACGATGTTTTACCCTGGTTCGGGCCCTCTCGATGGAGGTAAAACCCTACGTCCTGCTTGATTAATATTGATGATATGGGTAGTACAAGAGTGGATCTACCACGAGATCAAGGAGGATAAACCATAAAGCTAGCCTATGGTATGATTGTTGTAATGTATGTTGTGTCCTACGGACTAAAGCCCTCCGGTTTATATAGACACTGGAGGAGGCTAGGGTTACACAGAGTCGGTTACAATGGTAGGAGATCTACATATCCGTATTGCCAAGCTTGCCTTCCACGCCAAGGAAAGTCCCATCCGGACACGGGACGGAGTCTTCAATCTTGTATCTTCGTAGTCTTGGAGTCCGGCGGACGATGATAGTCCGGCTGTCCGGACACCCCCTAGTCCAGGACTCCCTCACCCCTCCTCCCTCTACACTGCTGTCACCTCCTCCTCCTTGCTGGACTCGGTACCGGCCTCCTCCTCCGTCCTTCCTCTCCATTCACCGCTGGCCGGCCCCTCCTCGCTCCGCCTTCCTCCTCCGTCCTCCCTCCACTGGCCGCCGGCCGGCCCCTCCTCGCTCTGCCTTCCTCCTTCATCCTACTCTCTTCTCCCTCCTCGAGTCGCCCCTCCTTCTCCCTCCTGCCTGCTACATTTTGATTTAGTAGGCTAGTTCATATGCAACATTTTGATTTAGTTGATATGATTTAGTTGATTTAGTAGGCTAGTTGATTTAGTTGATTTAGAACATTTTGATTTAGTTGATTTAGTAGGCTAGTTGATTTAGTTGATTTAGAACATTTTGATTTAGTTGATTTAGTAGGCTAGTTCATTTAGTTGATTTAGAACATTTTGATTTAGTTGATTTAGTAGGCTAGTTCATTTAGTTGATTTAGAACATTTTGATTTAGTTGATTTAGTAGTCTAGTTCATTTAGTTGATTTAGAACATTTTGATTTAGTTGATTTAGTAGGCTAGTTTATTTAGTTGATTTAGAACATTTTGATTTAGTTGATTTAGTAGGCTAGTTCATTTAGTTGATTTAGAACATTTTGATTTAGTTGATTTAGTAGGCTAGTTCATTTAGTTGATTTAGTATGCACCATTTTATTGTTATTTTTTATGTACATGGATAGGTACGTAGTTGCTTTTGTTTTTTTAATAAGTTACTTTTTGGCAAAATGTAGGTGGTACCTTGTCATCTAATATGTTACTAGATCTTAGGATTATAATTGTCCATCAAATTGCTTCTCGCAGAAGAACCAAAAATATCACATGCTACTGTTTTTCTTTCCTGTGAAGTGGATCGTTAATCCTTTGCTCATATTGCTTTAGGAAAAATGGCGCCACCACCACCACCACTATGTCGACTGTGCAACAAGATGCACCAGCAGCCTTGCAACTGGCAAGTTGTTCGGCATCTACTTCCAGCCGAGTTTTCGTCATGCGGCGGTAAGAAATTAGATGAAATGTAATAACTATGTTATTTTTAGTGTTGGCATTACTGCATTGTGTCATTTTGCTTATTTTACACAGATCGTCCCATGCAATGTGAGGTTCAAATTCAACAAGCTGACAGGAGACACTGTGACATTTGAGGCTCCTGGGAGGCCGTATACTATGGAGGTCGAGAAAGGACGCAATATGTCGCAGATTGGAGGAGATGGATGGGCCCGTTTCGTCGCTCGCATGCGTCTTACTGGTGGTGAGTTGATCAGCTTCTCCTTCCGAGCAGAAAGACCCAAGCTGGCTGTCATTTATCTCAACCTGGTGGAAGATGACGAAGATGACGAAGATGACGAAGATGATGAAGATAATGAGGACTGAGGGAGTCCTGGACTAGGGGGTGTCCGGACAGCCAGACTATCATCGTCCGCCGGACTCCAAGACTACGAAGATACAAGATTGAAGACTCCGTCCCGTGTCCGGATGGGACTTTCCTTGGCGTAGAAGGCAAGCTTGGCAATACGGATATGTAGATCTCCTACCATTGTAACCGACTCTGTGTAACCCTAGCCTTCTCCGGTGTCTATATAAACCGGAGGGCTTTAGTCCGTAGGACACAACATACATTACAACAATCATACCATAGGCTAGCTTTAGGGTTTAGCCTCCTTGATCTCGTGGTAGATCCACTCTTGTACTACCCATATCATCAATATTAATCAAGCAGGACGTAGGGTTTTACCTCCATCGAGAGGGCCCGAACCTGGGTAAAACATCGTGTCCCTTGTCTCCTGTTACCATCCGCCTAGACGCACAGTTCGGGACCCCCTACCCGAGATCCGCCGGTTTTGACACCGACATTGGTGCTTTCATTGAGAGTTCCTCTGTGTCGTCACCGATAGGCTCAATGGCATCTTCAATCAACAACGCTGTCCAGGGTGAGACTTTTCTCCCCGGACAGATCTTCGTATTCGGCGGCTTCGCACTGCGGGCTAATTCACTTGGCCATCTGGAGCAGATCGAAAGCTACGCCCCTGGCCATCAGGTCAGATTCGGAATCCTAAACTTCACAGCCGACGCCCGCGGGGACTTGATCTCCGACAGGCGCAAGCCAAAGCCAAGCGCGCCGCACTGTTGCGATGGGCATGATCTAGCTCTGCCGCCGAACAGTGCCTTGGTGACCGCACACGAATCCGCTTCGGCCCTTAGTCCAGAGCCGATCGCCCAGATCGAGGACCGGTGGATGGACACCACCTCGGGGGCTTCAACTTCCACGGCGATGGAGCCGAACACTAATCTTGTCCCTCGCAAAACTCGTGATTCCGAGGTGCCGGACCCCTTGCCGGACTCCGGACCTCCCACGCCCCTACCAATCGAATCGGATTGGGCGCCGATTATGGAATTCACCGCCGCAGACATCTTCCAATACTCGCCCTTTGGCGACATCCTAAATTCGCTAAAGCATCTCGCTATCGGGAGAGTCCTGGCCAGACTATGGCCAGGATGGTTGGGATACGGACGACGAAGAAATTCAGAGCCCACCCACCACCCACTTTGTAGCCACTGTCGACGACCTAACTGACATGCTAGATTACGACTCCGAGGACATCGACGGCATGGACGACGACGCCGGAGACGAACAAGAACCAGCGCCTATAAGGCACGAAAAGACCACCTCGTCATACGACGTATACATGGTGGATACCCCAAAAGGAAGCGACAACGAGGACCAACGGGGCGCGGCAGAAGATAATCACGCCGACAAACAGCAAAAACGGTGACGCAGATGCCGCTCTAAGTCCCACCTCGACAACAACAGCGCTCTTAATGACCCAGCAATACAGCAGGGCAAACCAGTGGATGACGACAAGCAACCGTCCGAACAAGATGAGTCAGACAATCAGTCCGGGCCTGGCGGAAAAAATAGTCCGGATGATCTCACGCCGGACACACCGCCGGAGAATAAAAACCTTCGGAAGAGACTCGTCAACACCGCAAGAAGCTTGAAGAAGGAAAAACGAAAGCTCAAAACAGCGGAAGATACACTCAAGATGAGGTGGAGCAAAGTGCTCAAAACCGCAGACAAATACGGCAATGGCCGTCAATCAAAGAGCTACCCGAAGCGCAAACTACTGCCAGCATTTGATGAGGAGGCCATAGAGCCCCCACTGTCAAAAAACAAAGAAGCCGCCTGGCCGGATAGACGGCCAGATGATAGGCCAAAATCTGAAAGCGGCGCCGCATATAAACCGACTAACGACCTTGAAAGGACAGATGGCCCAGCCAGGTCCATTTACGGGCCAAAGAAGAGGGCCCCAGGAGGCAATACAACATGCCAAGTGTCCGAAGACATCGGCGCACCCAAATACAGGGGCGCCGCACACCCACTATGTTTCACCAACGAGGTGCTGGATCATGAATTCCCAGCAGGATTTAAACCTATGAACATAGAGGACAACAGACCCTGGAGTCTGGATAGAAGATTATATACTACACATACACATGGCTAGAGGAGATGATCTCCATGCCATAAAATACCTACCCCTCAAGCTCAAAGGGCCAGCCCGTCATTGGCTCAAAAGCCTCCCAGAAAACACTGTTGGAAGTTGGGAAGAGCTCGAGGACGCGTTTAGAGCAAATTTTCAAGGGACTTATGTCCGCCCTCCGGATGCAGATGATCTAAGTCATATAACTCAACAGCCCGGAGAGTCAGCGCACAAATTCTGGAACAGGTTCCTCACCAAAAAGAACCAAATAGTCGACTGTTCGAACGCCGAAGCCTTAGCAGCTTTTAAACACAACGCCCGAGACGAATGGCTCGCCAGACACCTCGGCCAAGAGAAGCCGAGGACAATGTCCGCGCTAACAAGCCTCATGACCCGCTTCTGTGCGGGAGAGGATAGCTGGTTAGCAAGATGCAGCACCAGCGACCCAAGTACATCTGAGATCAGAGATGGAAACGGAAAATCACGGCGTAGAAAAGAGCAGCGCCGGAATAAAGAGAGAAGCCCAAAGAGCACGGCAGTGAACGCCGGATTCAAAAGGTTGCGGCCAAACAACAAAACACCGCCTCTTCAGGATGACAGCGATGAGCTATCCAACTTAAACAAGATTTTGGGTCGGATATGTCAAATCCACAGTACCCCCGAAAGGCCTGCAAACCACACCCATCGAGATTGTTGGGTTTTCAAACAGTCCGGCCGACTAAACGCCGAACACAAGGGGCTCGACGCGTCAAGCGAAGATGACAAACCCCACCAGCAGAGCACCGGAAAACAAAAGAATTTCCCACAAAAGGTCAAAACAGTAAATTCACTTCAGGTGATAATACGGAAAAATAGTGTGGCACCCGTTAAAATGGGTCTCGCACAGTCCAACCCAGCGGAACATAGAGATTGGACATCAGAACCAATCACTTTCGACCACCTGGATTATTCCAGAAGCGTTCGAAATGCAGGATGGACTGCCCTGATATTGGATCCCATAATCGACGGACTACAATTTAAACAAGTCCTGATGGACGGAGGCAGTGACTTAAACCTGCTGTATTCAAATACAATCCGCAAGTTGGGGATAGACCTTACTAAAATTCGACACAGGCGCACTTCCTTTAAAGGAGTGACGCCAGGCCCTTACGCCAAGTGCGCAGGCTCCCTATTACTAGAAGTTATGTTCGGATTGCCGAACAACTTTAGACGCGAAAAACTAACCTTTCATATCGTCCCATTTAAAAGTAGCTATCAAGCACTCTTGGGACAAGAAGCATTTGTCCGCTTCAACGCCATACCACATTACGCGTCTCTTACACTTAAGATGCCCGGTCCACGTGGCATCATTTCAGTGCGAGGGTCATTTAAAGACCCCGGACACGGTTAGATGAGTCCGGCATAAAAAAGCTAGGGGCTCCCTAGCCGCACACCCCGTCACAAGGGGCTGCGCGCCAAAGCAACAGCGAGCTCATACAGACTCCGCTTTACTTACTTATATTTCTTCCTCCGTAAATATTTTTCGCACAAGTTCCTTTCAAACTAAATTCCTCTCTTTTTACAGATGAACATCATGCACACCCGTCTAGGATAACGGAAGAACGGAGACACAGGCGCAGACGTGCAGTAGGGACCCGTCGCGAGGATTCATTTCAGATTAAGACCCTGCGTAAACCTTTTTTACTGTCTCTTGTTGATTATTCTCCCTTGGTTTCTTCTTATAACCAAAGCGGAGCCTGACGTTTTGGCATCGGCCGCGTCAGAGGACCATGCCCGTACCTGGACAATAGGGGCTTCGGGCATTGTTCTGCCCATTATTATAAAGACCGAACACCTTAGGGAGTGTTCGGCGTCTCGAGTTAGGCATTATATGCACCAGCTCCGAATCATGTCTTTGGTCAAATGTTGGGTTTGCCCGGCTCCTGTGTTTTGCTGCCTTACGTTCCGTATCATCGGCTAACGCGGCACCAGGAGAACAACTGCGATTGTGCCCCAGTTCGGCTGGGCGAGCACCTCAGTGGAGAAAGCCGAAAACTGACTGTCATGATACAGCGAGAGACTGGTCAACCACTCGATCGACTACCGGAATGTTTAGAATTCTCCGCTTTGACAAAGGACCGTTTCCCGGTCAGGCACACACGCGCCCCGAAATCGGAGAAGCGCGGTGCCCCAAGGGGCTATATCGTAGTCCCACCCTCGAACTCCACTGGCTAAGTGAAAGTGATAAAGCATTATAGTCCGGATTGCCTCGTTTGCTACACTACCACCTCCTTAACAGGACCGAGACGTCGGATTAAGTGTGAAAACATGCTATTTTTGCGAACACCCCCGCACCTTGTGCGTGGGGGCTGAAGCCGAAGACTGCAATCTTTCAGGTTATACAAATGTATACATAAACGGCCGCATATGAGATATTTTATTACTTGGGACGCACAAGTATAAAAAGCGGTTACATTATAATCATTGTCTTACAAGGTAAAAACGTTCATTTGAACGTAACATTTTTTGAGCACTGCGACTCTATTACACGAGCGCCACGCATAACTTCTCCAAAATAGTGCTCGGCGGGTAACCGGCTTTCATCCGAACCCTGGGTGGCAATAGCGGTGGCATCCATCTCTGTCCAAAGTGTCTTCACACGGGCAAGGGCCATCCGCGCGCCTTCTATGCAGGACGACCGCTTCATCTCCTTGATATGCGGCACCGCTCCAAGAAATTGCTGCAATAAGCCGAAATAGCTCATCGCCTTGGGCCTCTCTGGCCAGACATGAGCCACGACATCAGTCATGGCAAGTCCGGACAGTCTATTCAGCTCAGCCCATTCGGCCAACCGATCGGTCAAGGGAAGTGAACGATCCGGACTATGGAATTGAGACCAAAATAGCTCTTCCGTCTTGTGATCCTTCTGGCTCCGGAAGTGCTCAATGGCATCAGCCGCACTTGCCGCTAAGTCCATATATGGATCCTCCGGACCCCACAGCTGGCCAAGTTGGGCATACTTTTCATCCCTAAACCGGCGACGCAGCAGAAACGGCTTGCCAGCCACAATATCTCCGGCCTGGCGCAGCTCCTCCTTCATTGCCCGCATTGCAGAACGGGCATCCTTGGCCTCGACGGTGGCCTTCCCCAGGTTTTCCCGCTCCGACAAGCGCTCCTTTTCAAGAGCCTCGTTGCGGTCGGCAGCGTCTTTTAATTTCACAGCCAATTCGGCCATCTCTTCCCTGCTTAGGCAGTGCGCAGCCTTTTCGGCTTTCAACTCCTCGGCTGCCCTCGAGGCAGCCGCATTGCTCCTTCGGGCTTGCTCCTTGGCTTGAGCAAGCTCGGCCCGAAGGCTCTCCACAGCAGCAACACCGTCTGTATCACAGTATATACATTATCAGAGGCAGGCTTTGACTCCCTTAAATAAGTGACTGCGGAGAACTCATTTACCTTGCGACTCGTCAAGTCGCCGGTTAACAAGCGTGATGTCCGCATCCGCCACGTCAAGTTGCCGCATTAACTCGGCAACTCCACTAGTCCGTCTAGCCCCCGGACTATCCGCCACCTGCACAGGAATGATGACATTCATTACCTGAGATTTTGATCCTCGGCACGCTGTCGCTTTCGACAACCTACCGAGTCTCAGGGGCTACTACCTATACAGGGTGCACTTCTATGTGCCAAACTGTCAAAAAGGTGCGTCCTTCTTGCGTACCTCAAATCCCGCCAGTAAACTCCTGACGGCATTATGCAATCCGCTTTCGGCGGACGAAATCCTTCCAATCACCATACACATCAAAGCACGGTGATCTTCTGAGATGGACGCCCTCTCAAGCAGATTCTTCAGCTCCCCCGGCCGGACACTAGTGGGCGCCAAACTCTCCGGCCCCTCCGGACTCTGGGATACCTTCCGTGACGATACTTCAGGCTCGTCTGCCCTATTCGACGGCGCAGCAGATGGAGGCGTTTCGCTCTCCATCATCTCTGGAACAAGATCCCCCGAAGACGAACTCATCTGAGAGGGCCGCAGATCCGAACTGCAAGATAAAAATTTCGGTCATCCACGGAAGTACAAATAGGGGTATTTTCTCATTAATGAACCCCCCTTTTTCTTTATACTCACGGCTCGCTGGAGGGCTGATCCTTTAGAAACGATTGTACGTCCGGACTTTCTCCGGACGCAGGACTCTACGGTAAAAATTTCTTCCCCCGCTTAGGGGCTTTAGCCCCCAGGTCTTCGGAGGCGGTCCTCTTCTCCCCCTGGAAGGATGGATTGTCGATCCCCCCCTCTTCAGGCGCCCCCTTGGGCGAGGTGATAGCTCTTCTATTTTCCCCATCGCCCCCTTATACGGGAGCGACCTCCAACATTCTGACCAGCACGGGCTCCGGTGCGGTCTCTGGGAGGGGGGCCGGACACCTTATCAGCTTCGATCGCGCTACCCACTCCTGATGAAGAATAATGGGTTAGAAGGCGAATTTCGGAAAGGCAAACAAACAGAACGTCTGGATTCTGAGCTACTTACCCGTGTATCCGGGCGATCGCGGCTTAGGCCTGCGTCCTCGGTCAATTCCGGACACGCCACCTGCGGTCCGAAGAACAACTTGTACATCTCCACGGGTGTCATACCCATGAAGTGTTGGAGAGTTCGTGGCCCCTCCGGATTGAACTCCCATAACCGGAGAGGGCGGCGTTTGCAGGGCAGAAGATGCCTGATTAGCATGACTTGCATCACCGCAACTAGATTGATCTCCCTCGCTTGGAGGTCTCGAATCCGGCCCTGCAATAAGGGCACGTCTTCGGACGGCCCCCAATTAAGCCCTTGGTTGACCCACGACATCAGTCGGCGTGGAGGTCCCGGGCAGAATGAAGGCGGCGACTTTTGCTTGCTGCCCTTCGGAGCGGTGACATAGAACCACTCCTGTTGCCACAAGCTAAGCTCCTCTTGGAAGGAGCCCTCGGGCCATGGGGCATCGGCCCTCCTGCTTATAACCGCCCCACCGCACTCCGCTTGACGCCCCCCGATCATCTTCGGCTCCACATTGAAGGTCTTCAGCCATAGGCCAAAGTGGGGGGTGACGCGGAGGAAGGCTTCGCAGACAATAATGAATGCGGAAATATGGAGGATGGACTCCGGGGCTAAGTCGTGAAAATCCAGCCCGTAGTAGAACATGAGCCCTCTCACGAAGGTGTCCGTCGAGAAGCCTAAACCCCGGCGGAGGTGGGATACTAAGACGACGAACTCACCGTGCTCGGGAGTGGGTACGGCCTGCCCTTGGGCGGGCAACCTGTGCGAAATCTCGTAGGACAGGTACTTGGCCTCACGCAGCTTTAACACGTCCTCCTCCGCCACCGGCCCTGAAGGTCGGAGCCGGACATTGTTGAAGATCCGAAGCACTCGAATCTGGGGCTCTGGGTGTTGGAACTTGGAGCAAGGAGAGGATTCGATGGAAGATTGAGAAAAAAGAAACGAGCCTTGGTCCTCTTATAAAGGGGAAAAATACCAAGAGCCGTCTCCGTGACCATTCGGGATTCACCTTCGATAGAGGAGGCGTGGCGACGGGCACGGTTGGGTTACCCACGCTCGTATTGACGAGAATCCTGGAATAAGGGGGAGCACGATCTCTGCTTCGACAAGACGTGCCAAGGAAACCGCTTCGCTAAACACGCTGAGGTGGAATAATAAAAAACAATTCAAGTGAAGGCTTGGTAACGGTGTGATATCATACCGCCAAATACGTCAGCAAATTGGATTTATGTGCATTATTCTCTCTATGATGGAATGTGGAATTTATTTTGCAGAGCCGGACACTATCCTGGTGTCCATGATCTTCTCTGGATTATTCAAGGGAGGAACCCGCCTTGCAATGCCGAACATTATGCGCGCCGGACTTATCGTCATTGAAGCCTGGTTCAGGGGCTACTGAGGGAGTCCTGGACTAGGGGGTGTCCGGACAGCCGGACTATCATCGTCCGCCGGACTCCAAGACTACGAAGATACAAGATTGAAGACTCCGTCCCGTGTCCGGATGGGACTTTCCTTGGCGTAGAAGGCAAGCTTGGCAATACAGATATGTAGATCTCCTGCTATTGTAACTGACTCTGTGTAACCCTAGCCTTCTCCGGTGTCTATATAAACCGGAGGGCTTTAGTCCGTAGGACACAACATACATTACAACAATCATACCATAGGCTAGCTTTAGGGTTTAGCCTCCTTGATCTCGTGGTAGATCCACTCTTGTACTACCCATATCATCAATATTAATCAAGCAGGACATAGGGTTTTACCTCCATCGAGAGGGCCCGAACCTGGGTAAAACATCGTGTCCCTTGTCTCCTGTTACCATCCGCCTAGATGCACAGTTCGGGACCCCCTACCCGAGATCTGCCGGTTTTGACACCGATAAGGACCCACTCGATGAAGATGATGAGGACCCACTTCATGAAGCCATCGTAGCTCAAAGAACAAGGCTGAGCGAGGAGGAGGTGTCCAACCTGTGGGACATAATTCCGCCATGTGCAGACTTTGTTGGGGTGCCATTCGTGACCCGCCTGACAAATACCATGGTTGATCGACATGATATGGTATGTTATACTTACAAATGCAAATTATCCGATGAAATACTTAGTGTACAGTCCAATGATATGGTATGTTGTGTGGAATCTAGTCGATGATATGTTTTAGTGTAGAGTTCGATCACATGCTTATTAGTGTAGAATCCAAGGAAACTATTAATAGTGTAGATAATCCATATGTACTTATTCGCGAGGCTATTTATTAATTGATATGTTTTTCTTATTTAGAAATTGGCAAAGAGCATATCTGTGAGTTATGGTATCGAGCCTGATAAAGAAGGCTCAGCTGGACTACGCCTTACTGCAAGGGGCTCCGTCACAACCTGTACTTACCGCGTGGACACAGACGGTCGCACACACTTAAACTCGGTTGGGTGGAAGAAATTCCTCGATGGCAAGAATGTTCGTGTTGGACAGGCCATCCTAATTACTATCAGGAACACCAACCGCCCAGGCTTGAGGATGATGATTGTCTTCGATATCATCTAGAACTACATATGTGTGTGTGGCTATATTATCTAGAACTACATATGTGTGTGTGGCTATATCATCTAGAACTACATATGATGATCGTCGTTGATATCATCTAGAACTACATATGATGATCGCTGTTGATATGACCTTCTACTGCTTGAGGATGCATGTTGACTATGCATGAAATTGTTATCTAGTACTCCCTTCGTTCCAAATTACTCGTCGTGGTTTGAACTAAAACAACGACGAGTAATTTGGAACGAAGGGAGTACTACCCAGTAATAGTTTATGAATTTGATATCTACTAGCAGTACCTAGTATCTAGTATCTGAAAGGGAAAGGGGTACGGGGGAAAATGATGAAAGATATAGCAGTAGCGAGGGACTGTGAAATCGCTACAGCTAGGTAATAGTAGCACGTTCATAAAAAGCGTTGCTGATATAGTCCACAGTAGTAGCGCGGGTGAGGGCCGCGCTACTACTATAAGTTAGCTGTAGCGCCTAATTAGTAGCGCGGCCACCTGCGCTGCTGCTAGCCTCAAAACCCGCGCTACTACTAGGGTTTTCCCTAGTAGTGCTAAGAGATTCATTATGTACCTGAAGACTGTTCTTTATACCATCTCTAATTGGTTGAGGACATCCTTTACTGCAAAATATCAAGGACTTCTCATTGTTTATCCTCTGACCCGATGCATTGCAATCTATACCTACTAATAAAGCAAGGTGCGTTTCTTCGTTTTTTCATCCGTTCACTAACGAAAAGAATTTTTTTAACCAAGGTGGTACTAAATTTTTGTGCGTTCATCAGCTACAAAAGAAAAACGGTTCGTGCAGGATTTCGTACCTGGGCCGCGCGACGAGGCCCAGGGTAGCCAGACCGCTTATTTTCTAGCCCACACAGCTGACAGAACTCTATTTATCGCATGGAGCATCAAATACACAAAGTTTCACGAAGGGCACCCAATGCTGGGCCCGCCCACTTTCGTTTTATCGTGTGTTTTGTGTTTTTTTTCTGTTTTTTTCTTTTTTTCCCTATTTCTTTTTACTTTTTTCCATTCCAAGTTTAATTTCGTTTTTTCCTTCTTTAGTAAATTCCTATTTTTCTAAAAAAACTAAGAATTTAATTTTTTTTCTTCAAGTTTTCGACAAACGTTCCAAATTCTAAAACAAAATATGTTTTGAAAAATGTTCAGAACTTTATTTTTTTCTTCTTTCTGAAATTTGTTGAAAATAAAAAAATGTCCCAATTTTTTAAAAAAGTGCTTTTATTTCCCAAAATTATACATTAATTCCAATATATTTTTTTGCATTTAAAAAAAATGTTTCAAATTTGAAAATGTTGTTGTTTTAGTGAAATGTTTACGAAGTTAAAATAATTTTATTAATTGAGAAAAATGTTTTCAAAATTTTTATGAATGTCTAAAACATTTTACCATATTGGAAAATTGTTTACTAATTCAAAAAATGTTTAGGTTATTATATAAGGTTCATGTTTTCAGAAAGTGTTTGTGAGCTTCCAAAAAATATTTCAATTTAAACTTTGTTCATGTTTTTGGAAATATTCAGAATTTTCCAAAAGTTGTTTAGAATTTCAAAAATTGTTCATGTTTCAAAGAATGTATGCAAATTCATTCTTATTTTTTATGATAAGCTCAAAAAAAAATCAAAAGATGTTTGAAAACTGACGCTGCATTATGTTCTTAAATATTCGCCCTGGTCATTAGTTATTACGACATGTTTCTTCAACTAGCTAGAAGCACGTCGTTGGGTCTTTGATTTATGTATTGCATTTAGTAATACGTCCAGTTACGCCATGATAGGAGACGCTGACCAACCCCACAACTATCAAGATCTCGTACGCCAAACATGACCCGCAAGAAGATCCCAGCTCCTACGTCCGTTGGCCACCGCTTTCCAAAATTATTAACGATATCCAATATTTTTTTGCATTTGAAAAAATGTTACAAATTTGGAAATGTTGTTGTTTTTGTGAAAAGTTTATGAAATGAAAATAATTTTATTAATTGAAAAAGTTTTCAATTTTTTTGAATGCTTAAAACTTTTTACCATTTTGCAAAATTGTTCACTAATTCAAAAAAATAGGTTATTGTAAAAGGTCCATGTTTTCAGAAAATATTTGTGAACTTCAAAAAATATTCCAATTTATTTTTTTTCACGTTTTTGGAAATATTCAGAATTTTCAAAAAGTTGTTTGGAATTTTAAAAATTGTTCATGTTTCGAAGAATATACGCGAATTCATTCTTATTTTTATGATAAGTTCGAAAAAAAAAATCAAAAGATGTTTCAAAACTGATGCCGCATTATGTTCTTAAATATTCGCGTTGGTCATTGGTTATTACGACATGTTTTTTCGACTTGCTAGCAGCATGTCATCGGGTCTTTGATTTATGTACTGCAATTAGTAATACATTCAGTTACGCCGTGATAGGAGACGACGACCAACCCCACCACTATCAAGATCTCGTACGCCAAACATGACCTGCAAGAAGATCGCAGCTCCTACCTCCGTCGGCCACCGCTGCGGAGACTGTTTTCGGAGGACACATCATTTCTCTCCCGTTGCTTCTCTTAATAAATATTTCTTCCGTTGCAACGCACGGGCATATGTGCTAGTACATATAACGTAGGTTTGATACTTGATCAGCCCCCTCCACACTTGACTTGAAAAGCAACAGGCTATCATCTGCAAATAAAAGATGGTTAACAGCTTCGCATTGCTGACCTGCTGTTGTCGCTTCGTTGCTGGACGAAACCTCGAACGGACCTGTCACAAAGCCGATTCACTTTGTGGGCCTTTGGCCTTTCCATTGAGCGTTGGTTTCACAATTGATGCTTTTGTTTTGTTTGGTTCAGAGCACATACGTATCTCTATACCATACGTGATAAGGAAAACCCGTTGGGTTCAGTTCAACCTAACTCCAAGTTGTTTTCCTCGAAAAAATAAAACAAAAACAAAGTCCAAGTCGTAGTCATGTTTGACGCCGAGTCGGCTAGTCCTAGTCGATTTAATCTGTTCTATCTATAAATTAAACAAAGGAAAGGAAAACTTTGAAGCCAACGTAGGGGTGAAGGAAGAAAAGGAAATCGCGTACGTACCTCGCTGGAAGACGGCGCGGCCGGCAGCCTGTGTCGTCAACGTCGAGGCCTGCACCAACACATAGGCGCTCTCTCCGTCCATTCTCCAGGGTAGAGTAAGTCCCTTTAGGGCATCTCCAGCCGCGCCCCCAAGAAGGCCTTCCCAGGCGTTTTTTTCGCGCCGGCGCCGAAAAAACGGCCCAGTCGCGTCACAGGAGCCCGATTTTCGCCGGCTTGGGCCGAAAACAGCGCCGGCGGACCCAGCTCGAACCCGGCGTGCTGGGGGGCGCTCGGGGGCGCCAGACGAACTATTTTGGCGCGAAGAAACCGCGGGCCCGCCGCGTCAGCGACACGGCTCTCTTCTCGGCCCTTCGTCATCCTCATCGCCTCGTTTCCCGCGGCGAATCAATGCCAAAGCTGCCGCGCGCTGCCGCGCCGGTCAGCCTACGCCATTGATGCCTCACGGGCGGCGCAGTAAAGGCTGGACGACGCGCGTCCCTCGCCCTCGCCTCGCCTGCCACGTGTACACACGGTGCCACGCGTGTGGGCAGCGCCTCGGCCTATATAGAACCGGGGGAGGGGTGCAGCAGGGACGGCGGAGGCTTAGGCGGGGTGGCGGCGGCGACGACGACGACGACGGCGGCGGCGGTGACTACACGCGGTTCTACAGCCTCCTCGGCATGTAGAACCGCGTGGGCGGGCGGCGAGGCGGGCGGCGAGGGAGACGGCGGGGGTAGCCCGCGGTAGTTTTTTTTTTGTAAAATATGTTTAAGTTTGAACGAACTCGCCGATGTTTGCGTTAAATTTGAGTCGTTTTGCGCCGTGTTTGACTTTTTTGCTCGAACCGTGGGCGCCGCGACTGGGGGGCATCACGCGTCCAGTGCGCGGTTTAGCGCCGGTGCGCCCTCAGGGGGCGATTTTTTGCCCCTCCTAGGGGGCCAACGGCTGGAGATGCCCTCAGCTCTCCATCTGGTTTTTTTTTCTTTTCTTTTCATGGAACACTTTTCCAAGCTACGAACACATCGTACTGAATGTTTGCCTCTTCTTCTCTTTTCTTGTTCCCAGCGAGGAATCAGGATGATTGTCTTGGACGACCTATTCGACACTAGTACAGAACCGGGCTATAGCATCAGTTCGTAAGACCCTTTAGTGCCGTTTCTGTAACCGGCACTAAAGGATGGAGACTAAAGGTCTCTCCTTCTTTAGTACCGGTTCTGCACGAACCATCGCTAAATGGCCACCACGTGGCACTTGCCAGCGCGGGGGGCGGGGACCCCTCTAGTACCCGTTGGTAACACCAACCGGTACTAAAAGGTTTGGGGGGTTTGGGATTCATGATTTTTTCCTTTAGTTTTGTGTTTTCCATTTAATTCTTTTTCGTTTGCTGGTATTTTATGAGACTACATATTTGTACACGTTATGCATATATAAATAAAACTTCTCGTAGAACCGATAATATATGACCCGGTCGAGCAATTTGTACTACGTTTGCTGGTATATTTGTACTATGTTTGCTGGTATACTTTTTTGGGATCTATGACCCGGTCGAGCAAAAATCTCGTTATTTCCTCTTGAAGTGCTCGTATGCGCTCCTTTGTTAGGAGCATCTCCCGCACCTCATTGAATTATTAAGAAGGAGATCAATATGCATGTGTATTAGTTGTGTGACTAGATATCAATAATGATGTAAAAATTGTGAATAGTGTTCTGACAAACGTACTCATAGCTGTCTATCAGATTTGGTCCTTTCGGACGCCATCATACGAATGTTCTCGCAGACGTAGTATGCACAGACTTCAGTCCCCGGCGCCTGCTTCAGGGCCTTTACGAGAATAGAATTTAATCAGATAATAATTAATCAAGCATAATAACTAATGGTATTGAAACAAGAATTAAAGAGATGGTAGCTAGCTAGTAGTACTACTTAATTACTTACCTTGGGTCGAAACCAATACAACCTATTTCGCCATTGGCCTGGAGTCACACTCATGAACTTTTCCCAAGCCCTGCCCGCCGGCAAAGAAAATAAATAAAGGAATTATTAAATAGTTGATATCAGAAAATGACGAACTAAAGAGGCCGAATATAGTTAATGATGACTGAAATTACGTGTCGACTATCCCTTTCAAGATTGAGTAGTCACTTTTTTTAAGTAGTGAGTCCAGTACTTCAACTGTTTCTTTTTCAACTTTAATGATTAACAAGATCCAGTGATAACTGAATGCGCACACGTTTGCATGTCTTAATTAAGCGGGCATGTGCATAACACTCATCAACTACCTTAAACCCTATACACTTAATTATTAACATCTAGCTAGCTAGTAAGCAAAAACAGAATTTGTAGTACAAGACAGTGTAACTCACAGTCAGTTGTAAGGAAATAGTATATCTTCATGTGCATAACACTCATCAACTACCCTAAACCCTATAAACTTAATTATTAACATCGATCGTCGTCTAACAATTTGAAATTAATCTAATTCATCTAGCTAAAACTAAAATTTCTAAAATTTCTAACATTTCTATATAACTAACATTTCTATAACATTAATATATCTAAAACCTTTGCCATTATACTATTTGACAGAAAACCTTTGTATAAAAAACAGAAAAACCTTTGACATTATAACTAACATTTCTATATACTATTTGACATTAATCTAATCTAATTAATTAATTCATCTGAAACCTTTGTATAAAAAACAAAAAAAACACAAAAAATTAAAAACTAAAATCAGAATCTAGTGCAAAAGATGAACAAATTGTGTGTGTGTGTGTGTGTGTGCGCGCGCGCGTGTGTGTGCACCTACGGCGCCGGCGGTGTGGCGGCTTCGATTGGAGGGAGGAGAGGGGCCGGGGAGAGGGGCTCACAACGTGGGCGAGGTCGAGGTGACGACGATGGCAAGGTCCAGGCGACGGCAACGGCGAGGTCCAAGGCGACGGCGACGGCGAGGCGAGGGGACGATGCGGAGTCGACGGGGACGACGCGACACTGACGGGGGCAGCGCAGAGTCGACGGGGACGGCGCGACGGGGGCGGCGACGGCGCGGGACGGAGCGGCGGCGCAACGAAGCAGAAAGAAGTGGTGAGAAACTAAAATTTTTGGAAGTGTTGTTTATGTAGTTGGGACCTTTAGTACCGGTTGGAGCCACCAACCGGTACTAAAGGCCTGTTTTGGCCAGGCCAAGCGGCGGGAAGGCACACCACTTTAGTACCTGGTGGTGGCTCCAACCGGTACTAAAGACCCCTCCCCCTTTAGTACCGGTTGGAGCCACGCCCCGGTACTAAAGGGTGCGCTGGCGCAGTTGCGGTGCTGAAGTTTAGTCCCACCTCGCCTAGCGAAGAGCGGCCACACCTGTTTAAAAGCACCGGCGCGGGCGAGGTATCGAACTCCTCTCTATAGCAGGCTTCTGGGCCTAACTCTGGCGCTCTGCCCTGTCGGCCTATTGGGCTTTGCGGGCCTGCATCCTGGCCCAACTATAGAGCTTGGTTTTCTAGTCGTATGCAGGCCGCTGTGGCCCAGTAGGCGGGCTTTTTTTATCTATTTATTTTCTTTTTTTCTTTTCTGCTTTATTTATTTTCTTTTATTTATTTCTGAGTTGTTTTCTGCTGTATTTAGAATTTATTTGTGAATATTTTTTCTTTAGGTTCAAAAAATTACAAACTTTCTGTTAGTGCCAGTAGTTTTCAAATTTGAATAGTTTAAATTGGAATTATTTGAAATTTATGTGAATCACTACTTTGTGAATAACTTAACTTTAAAAATAGATTTTTCAGTGATTCTTTTTTCTGATGTGTAATATTAGTGTGTTTTATAATTATATTCAATTTGGTAATACTTAGGTTATTTAAAAATGAAATGCCTTTGTAACAGATGAGTTTTCGTCTGAAACCCAGATACTTCAAAAGAGATTGTCCATTTTGTACACGAAGTGCATCCAGTTTTTACCGTAACCCTCTCTACTTTTTTGCACATGCTCTGTGGGTGAAATCATGATATCATGCGAAACTTCCAACCTTTTCAGAGTTCATTTGAAGTGTTTTTAATTGGAGGGTCATTTACCTGGAAAAAATCAGTAAATGCACGAAAGAATTTGTTTGCACATAAAATCTCTTCGCGTTTCAAATGCCAAAACACATAAGTACCCTAACTATTACAAAGATTCCCTCCGGTTCGTTCGAAGCGGCACTTTCCAGATATATAAGTCCGAAAACTCACTAGAGAAGAAAGTGATGACAGTGAAGCCTATCACATCCCAGAGTGGGATCTATGGGTGTGAAACTTTTTCTTCGCGTGTGTCCCTTTGAACCGTAACCATGGACAATCTTCATTATTTATCTGGATGCTCGGGTCAATATTCACGGTGAATGGAGCAATTTTATCAAACTTTTCATAATCTTCTGACATGTCTGTCTTGTCATCCACTCCCACGATGTTACTTTTCCCTAAAAGAAATATGTGGCGCTTTGGATCATCGTATGATGCATTCGCTTTCTTATCTTTTCTTTTCCTCGGCTTGGTAGACATGTCCTTTAGATAGAAAACCTGCGCCACATCATTGGCTAGGACGAATGGTTCGTCTGCATACGCAAGATTGTTGAGATCCATTGTTGTCATTCCGTATTACGGTTATTCTGTTACCTCGCCTCGTTTCATATTGACCCATTGCACCGAAACAAAGGGACCTTCAAATCGCGTCCATAGTCATGTTCCCATATGTCCTCTATGTAACCATAATATGTTTCCTTTCCTGTCTTGGTTGTTGCATCAAAGCGGACACCACTGTTTTGGTTGGTGCTCTTCTTATCTAGGGCAATCATGTAAAATGTATTCCCATTTATCTCGTACCCTTTGAAAGTCATCATATTCGAAGATGGTAACTGGGACAGCAAGTACAGGCCATCTTCAATATCAGCGTCATGCATGGCACATGTCTGCAACCAACCGGCGAAAGTCCCCGTTTGTTCACGTGTAATCCAGTCGTCAGACTGCTCCGGGTGTTTGGAGCATAGAAAATTCTTGTGTTCCTCAATATACGGAGCCACCAAGGCGGAATTCTGTAGAATTGTGTAGTGTGCTTGAGTGAGAGAATGCCCGTCTATACATATTATTTGATCCCCTCCTAGCGTGCCTTTTCAATCCAGTCTGCCCTTATGCCGCGATTTAGGAACACCAATCGGCTTAAGGTCAGGAACAAAGTCAATACAAAACTCAATGACCTCCTCATTTTCATGGCCCTTCGAGACGCTTCCTTCTGGACTAGTACGGTTATGAACATATTTATTTAAGACTCCCATGAACCTCACAAAGGGGAACATATTGTGTAGAAATACATGACCCAAAACGTTAATCTCTTCACATAGGTGAACTAGGACGTGCGTCATGATGTTGAAGAAGGATGGTGGGAACACCAACTTGAAACTGACAAGACATTGCACCAAATCATTCTCTAGCCTTGGTATGATTTATGGATCGATTACCTTCTGAGAGATTGCATTAAGGAATGCACACAGCTTCACAGTGGCTAATCGAACGTTTTCCGGTAGAAGCCCCCTTAATGCAACCGGAAGCAGTTGCGTCATAATCATGTGGCAGACATGAGACTTTAGGTTTTGGAACTTTTTCTCTGCCATATTTATTATTCCGTTTATATTCGACGAGAAGCCAGACGGTACCTTCATACGGAGCAGGCATTCAAAGAAGATTTCCTTCTCTTCTTTGGTAAGAGCGTAGCTGGCATGACCCTGATGTATGGCGTCTTTTCTGTGCATACGTTACTGGTCCTCCCGTGCCTCCGGTGTATGTTTTGTCTTCCCATACATGCCCAAGAAGCCAAGCAGGGTCACGCAAAGATTCTTCGTCACGTGCATCACGTTGCTTGCGGAGCGGACCTCTAGGTCTTTTCAATAGGGCAGGTCCCAAAATATAGATTTCATCGTCCACATGGGTGCGCATCCTTAAGCGTCATTCGGAACAGGTTGTCCGCTAGGACCCTTTCCAAAGATTACCTTCAAATCCTTGACCGTATCATGTACATCAGCACCAGTACGGTGGTGAGGCTTCGTCCGGTGATCCGCCTCACCTTTGAAATGCTTGCCTTTCTTTCTTATGGGATGCTTGATACGTCTCCAATGTATCTATAATTTTTGATTGTTCCATGCTATTATATTACCCCTTTTGGATGTTTATGGGCTTTATTTTACACATTTATATCATTTTTGGGACTAACCTACTAACCGGAGGCCCAGCCCATATTGCTGTTTTTTTTGCCTATTTCAGTATTTCGAAGAAAAGGAATATCAAACGGAGTCCAAATGGAATGAAACCTTCAGGAGCGTTATTTTTGGAACAAATCTGATCTGGAGAGCCTAGAGTGCAAGTCAAGAAAGCTCCGAGGGCCCCACGAGATAGGAGGGCGCGCCCCCTGTCTCGTGGCCCCCTCGGGCGTCCACCGATGTACTTCTTCCTCCTATATATACCTACGTACCCCGAAAACATCCAGGAGCACCACGAAACACAATTTCCACCGCCGTAACCTTCTGTATCCGCAAGATCCCATCTTGGAGCCCTTGCCGGCACTCTGCCGGAGGGGGAAGCAACCATGGAGGGCCTCTACATCAACAACCTTGCCCCTCCGATGAGTTGTGAGTAGTTTACCACAGACCTACGGGTCCATAGTTATTAGCTAGATGGCTTCTTCTCTCTTTTTGGATCTCAATACAATGTTCTCCCCCTCTCTTGTGGAGATCTATTCGATGTAAACTCTTTTTGCGGTGTGTTTGTCGAGATCCAATGAATTGTGGGTTGATGATCAAGTTTATCTATGAATAATATTTGAATCTTCTCTGAATTCTTTTATGTATGATTGAGTTATCTTTGTAAGTCTCTTCGAATTATCAGTTTGGTTTGGCCTACTAGATTGATCTTTCTTGCCGTGGGAGAAGTTCTTAGCTTTGGGTTCAATCTTGCGGTGTTCTTACCCAGTGACAGAAAGGGTTGCAAGACACGTATTTTATTGTTGCCATCGAGGATAACAAGATGAGGTTTATATCATATTGCATGTGTTTATCCCTCCACATCATGTCATCTTGCTTAATGCATTGCTCTGTTCTTATGAACTTAATACTCTAGATGCATGTTGGATAGCGGTTGATGTGTGGAGTAATAGTAGTAGATGCAGGCAGGACTCGGTCTACTTGTTATGGACGTGATGCCTATATACATGATCATGCCTAGATAATCTCATAACTATGCAATTTTCTATCAATTGCTTGACAGTAATTTGTTCACCCACCGTAATACTTATGCTATCTTGAGAGAAGCCTCTAGTGAAACCTATGTCCCCTGGGTCTATCTCTTATCATATTTTCTTTCCATCTACTTTATTTGCATCTTTACTTTTTGCATCTATCTTATAAAATACCAAAAATATATTTATCTTATCATACTATCTTTATTAGATCTCACTTTCGCAAGTGGCCCTGAAGGGATTGACAACCCCTTTATTCCGTTGGTTGCGAGTTCTTAGTTTGTTTGTGTAGGTGCGGGACTTTTGAGGAGCCTCCTACTGGATTGATACCTTGGTTCTCAAAACTGCGGGAAATACTTACCCTACACTTTGCTGCATCACCCTGTCCTCTTCGAGGAAATCCAACGCAAGCTGAAGACGTAGCAAGAAGGATTTCTGGCACCGTTGCCGGGGAGGTCTTCGCTCAAGTCAAGACATACCAAGTACCCATCACAAACCCATCTCCCTCGCATTTACATTATTTGCCATTTGCCTGTCGTTTTCCTATCCCCCACTTCACCCTTGCCGTTTTATTCACCCTCTCTCTCCCAATCTCCTCCTCTCTTTTCGCTTGCTCCCTTCCGCCGTGCTTCTGTTTGTTGCTATGTCCGAAATTGGGGAGATTATCATCGATATGGACGACAATGATAACATAGAAAATCCCGAGGCTCCGACCGATGAACCCCCTATCTTGCATACTAAACGGTGATACGGGTGGGAGTATGAACGGGAGCGGAATACGTGAGGTTACCGGGATGAGCAGTCATGTGAGCAGTGGCGCCCGAGTTCATGTACCAGTCACCACCGCCACCATAGGAGCTCGGTGACGGTGCGGAGTGCAGTGCGGCGAGCAAGGCCGGGTCCCATGGTGGCGGCACCTGAGGAGGGTAGAACCCTCCATAGGCCGGCGTGGGAGCAGCCCCGAAAGCCGGAGCGGCGGCGGCGCCATAGGCGGGCGCGGCCCCATAAGCCGGCGTGGCGGCAGCGCCATAGGTCCGCGCGGACCCATAGGCGGGTGCTGGCGGGCGGGGGGGGGGGGGGGGGGGACCGTAGCCGCTGTAGGGAGCAGCGTTCTGCGCGGCGAAGAGGGCCTGGTGACCCGTCGTGCGGGGCCCAAGGATGCCCAGAGCTGGAGCCCGAGGGACCGGCATGGAGTACGCGTGGACAACGTTGGTCCATGGGTTGGTGCCGTACGACCATGGGGGAGTCACCTTCTACTGCTGCTGACGAGCCCCCCCCCCCTCCGGCGCCTGTTGCTGCTTGCGGCCGCCACTGCGGCGGTTGCCGCGGCACCCGCCACCCGGCTGCTGGGGGGCACCGGGAGGGGCGGGAGGCGCGGGCAGGAGGGGGAAGTACCCCGGAGGCGCGGGGGGCGGTGGTTGCTGGCTCGGCGTGATACGTCTCCGTCGTATATACTTTTCCAAACACTTTTGCCCTTGTTTTGGACTCTAACTCGTACGATTTGAATGGAACTAACCCGGACTGACGCTGTTTTCAGCAGAACTGCCATGGTGTTGTTTTATGTGCAGAAAACAAAAGTTCTCGGAATGACCTGAAACTCCACGGAATATCTTAGAATAAATAATAAAAAATCCTCGCCAAAGATGAAGACCAGGGGCCCACACCCTGTTCACGAGGGTGGGGGGCGCGCCCCACCCCCCTGGGCACGCCCCCTACCTCGTGGGCCCCCTGGTGGCCCTCCGACGCCAACTCCAACTCCATATATTGGCTTTCGGGGAGAAAAAAATCGAGGAGAAAGTTTCATTGTGTTTTACGATACGGAGCCGCCGCCAAGCCCTAATCTCTCTTGGGAGGGCTGATCTGGAGTCCGTTCGGGGCTCCGGAGAGGGCGATTCGTCGCTGTCGTCATCATCAACCATCCTCCATCACCAATTTCATGATGCTCACCGCCGTGCGTGAGTAATTGCATCGTAGGCTTGCTGGACGGTGATGGGTTGGATGAGATTTATCATGTAATCGAGTTAGTTTTGTTAGGATTTGATCCCTAGTATCCATTATGTTCTGAGATTGATGTTGCTATGACTTTTCTATGCTTAATGCTTGTCACTAGGGCCCGAGTGCCATGATTTCAGATCTGAACCTATTATGTTTTCATGAATATATGTGTGTTCTAGATCCTATCTTGCAAGTCTATAGTCACCTACTATGTGTTATGATCCGGCAACCCCAAAGTGACAATAATCGGGACCACTCCCGGTGATGACCGTAGTTTGAGGAGTTCATGTATTCACTATGTGCTAATGCTTTGTTCCAGTTCTCTATTAAAAGGAGGCCTTAATATCCCTTAGTTTCCAATAGGACCCTGCTGCCACGGGAGGGTAGGACAAAAGATGTCATGCAAGTTCTTTTCCATAAGCACGTATGACTATATACGGAATACATGCCTACATTACATTGATGAACTGGAGCTAGTTCTGTGTCACCCTATGTTATGACTGTTACATGATGAACCACATCCGGCATAATTATCCATCGCTAATCCGGTGCCTACGAGTTTTCCATATACTGGTTCTCGCTTATTCACTTTTCCGTTGCTACTGTTACAATCACTACAAAAATACCAAAAACATTACTTTTGCTGTCTTTACTTTGTTACCGTTACCACCACTATCATATTACTTTGCTACTAAACACTTTGCTGTAGATATTAAGTTTCCAGGTGTGGTTGAATTGACAACTCAGCTGCTAATACTTGAGAATATTCTTTGGCTCCCCTTGTGTCGAATCAACAAATTTGGGTTGAATACTCTACCCTAGAGAACTGTTGCGATCCCCTATACTTGTGGGTTATCAAGACCTTTTTCTGGCGCCGTCGCCGGGGAGCATAGCTCTATTCTTTGAGTCACTTGGGATTTATATCTGTTGGACACTATGAAGAACTTGAAAGATGATCGAACTACTATTTTGCCCTCAACTACGAGGGGAGGTAAGGGATTGCCATCTAGCCTTGCACTAGATTCTCCCTCTGTTATGAGTAAGTTTGCGACACCTAAACCTACTACTGCTATTTATTCTGATATGTCGCATGTTATTGATGATGCCACTTCTGCTATGCATGATACTTATGATGAAACTACTTCTATGCTTTATACTACTGTGCCACTTGGTGAATATCTTGATGAGCAAATTGCTAGGTCTTGAGAAAGAGAAATTATTGAACCTGAACACGATGATGTTAGTGATGATGAACCTATGCCTTCTATTCCTGAGGGTTATCTTTTTAATGCTGAATCTATTGAAGCTGTTCTTGCTTGCCAGGATAGTCTTGAACGTAAGAGGTTGCTAGTTAAGTGGAGTAAAGAATCTTTTAGAGATAGGATGAGACCCGACCCTGCTTTTGCTACTTCACCTATCTGTGTTCCTGATCAGGATTATTATGATTTTTCTGTTGATCCAGATATAATTACTTTGGTTGAATCTGATCCTTTTTATGGCTATGAATCTGAAACTGTTGTGGCACATCTTCGTAAGTTAGATGATATAGCTGCCCTGTTTACTAATAATGAGAGATCGCGCTACCTTTATTTACTCAAAATATTTCCGTTCTCATTAAAGGGTGATGCTAAGAAATGGTTTAATTCTCTTGATCCTGGTTGTGTGCAAAGCCCCCAGGATATGATTTATTACTTCTCTGCTAAATATTTCCCTGCTCATAAGAAAAAGCTGCTTTGAGGGATATATATAATTTTGTGCAAATTGAAGAAGAAAGTCTCCCACAAGCTTGGGGGAGGCTTCTTAAGCTAATTAATGCTTTGCCTGAACATCCTCTTAAGAAACCTGAAATACTTGATATCTTTTATAATGGACTAACCGATGCTTCCAGAGATTACCTGGATAGTTGTGCTGGTTCTCTTTTCAAGGAAAGAACACCGGATGACACTGAAATTCTATTGAATAATATGTTGGCAAATGAAAATAATTGGGCACCTCCCGAGCCAGATCCTGAGCCAATTACTGAGCCTATTCCTAAACCCACTCCGAAGAAGAGAGGTGTTCTATTTCTCAGTCCCGAAGATATGCAAGAGGCAAAGAAATCTATGAAAGAAAAAGGTATTAAAGCTGAAGATGTTAAGAATTTACCTCCTATTGAAGAAATACATGGTCTTAATTTACCGCCTGTTGAAGAAGTATATGATCTCAATTACTTATTTACTGAAGAACCTCCCGATATCCTGACACAGGTAGTAAAGGTAAATTCTCTCTATAGATATGATAAAGCTGAAGTCCCTCCTACTAAAATTGCTAGTCAGTGCTTGGATGAGTTTGATGACTTTATGTTTAAGCAAGATGACTTCAATGCTTATTTTGGTAGACAACTAAAACAGAATACCTTTATGATTAAACGCTTGAGTGATTATATGGCTGATATTAGAGGTGAACTTAAACTTGTTAGCAAACATGCTTCTATGGTTACCACTCAAGTAGAACAAGTACTTAAAGCTCAGAAAGAAGTGCTTGATGAAATGAATAGTAAGAAAAATGATTATGCTGTTAGAGTGGCTACTAGAACTGGTAGAATGACTCAGGAACCTTTGTATCCTGAAGGCCACCCTAAGAGAATCGAGCAAGATTCTCAGAGAAATAATATTGATATGCCTAGTTCTTCTAAGAGGAAGAGAAAGAAAAATGATAGGACCGTGCAAACTTCTAGTTAACCTATTGCTGAACCACCTGATAATCCAAATGATATCTCTATGTCTGATGCTGAAACACAATCTGGTAATGAACATGAACCTAGTGAAAATGTCAATGATAATGTTCATGTTGATGCTCAACCTAGTAATGATAATGATGTAGAAGTTGAACCTGGTGTTGATCTTGATAACCCACAATCAAAGAATCAACGTTATGATAAAAGAGACTTCATTGCTAGGAAACATGGTAAAGAAAGAGAACCATGGGTTCCGAATCCCATGCCTTTTCCTCCGAAACCATCCAAGAAAAAGGATGATGAGGATTTTGAGCGCTTTGCTGAAATGATTAGACCCAGCTTTTTGCGTATGCGATTAACTGATGTGCTCAAAACAAATCCTTATGCTAAGTATATGAAGGATATTATTACTAATAAAAGAAAGATACCTGAAGCTGAAATTTCCACCATGCTTGCTAATTACACTTTTAAGGGTGGAATACCAAAGAAACTTGGAGATCCCGGAGTGCCTACTATACCATGCTCCATTAAAAGAAGTTATGTTAAAACTGCTTTATGTGATCTTGGAGCCGGTGTTAGTTTTATGCCTCTCTCTTTATATCATAGACTTGACTTGAATAAGTTGACACCTACTGAAATATCTTTGCAAATGGCTGATAAATCAACTTCTATACCTGTCGGTATTTGTGAGGATGTGCCTATTGTGGTTGCAAACGTTACTATTTCAACGGACTTTGTTATTCTTGATATTCCCGAGGATGATAGTATGTCTATTATTCTTGGAAGACCTTTCCTTAATACTGCAGGGGCTGTTATTGATTGCACCAAAGGCAATGTCACTTTTCATGTTAATGGCAATGAGCACACGGTACATTTTCCGAGGAAACAACCTCAAGTTTATTGTATCAACTCTATTGGAAAAGTTCCATCGATTATATTTGGAGATTTTCAATTTCCTCTCCCTACTGTCAAGAAAAAGTATGATATTCTTATTGTTGGGGATTTTCATATCCCCGTTGAGGTAACTTAGTGTCATTCGAAATTTCTCCGGTTCCGGGATTATTCAGAATGAGTTTGTTAACAAGACTTGATCAACCTTGTTAGTGGGTTCATTTTGAGGATCACGAGAACCTTTTGTACCCTCTTTATATTTTTTGTTACTTAGTAGAAATAAAGTAAAATAGTATTTTTCTGTCTGTTTCCTGACTTATCCGTGCAATATAAAAATATCCCGAAAATAAAAGTCCTCAGAATGCCATGCCAATTTAATATGATTTTTTCGGGAATATTTGAGGATTTACTGTGCAAAAATTACCGTGGGGGGAGCTGCCACATGGCCACGAGGGTGGAGGGTGCGCCCTACCCCCCTGGTCACGCCCCTGCCTCGTGGGCCCACGGTGGCCCTCCTCCACTTATTCCTGCACCCATCTTCTTCCTCTGTCTCACACAAACACGAAAAACCAACTCAAGCACGAGTTCCAGCCCCCGTTGTTGTGATTTTCGATCTCCTTGCTCAAAGCATCTCTCGCAAAATTGCTTGGGGAGATTGTTCCTTGAAATAATGAAGAGACTCTTGAGAGGCTCGTCGAGCCGAAGCTCCAAGGAAAAACAAAAGGAAGAAGAGGAGAAGCCCAAATTTAATTTGCCTCGCACCACGGAGGTCCGGCCGTGTGAATGGCCTACCGATGACTTCTTGAGGAGAGCTGGGATTCATGAAGATTTCTATTTATTGATTGAGAACGCCGGCCTCACCGACTTCCTCCACGACCAATGTCATCAGTATCTCTTACTCACAAATACCTTTTGTGCAAAACTTCTACTTTCTCCCTAAGAAATCACCTCCAACAGTAGAGTTTCATTTATATGACGTTGTTAAAGAGATGACATTAGCAGAATTCTGCGAGGTTTGCAGAATACTCTTTGAGGGCACCTTATATGAACCCCACCGTAATGAATTAGAAGCTTTTGTCAACACTATCACGGTGGGAGAAACCAGGAAGGTTTCTGATGCAAGGATCACTAGCATACATTATCCTGTTTTACGCTACTTTGCCTTATTTGCTAGTCGTTGCTTGATTGGACTCGGGAACTGTGGGAACCTTAGTATTCCTGATATTATTAATTTGCTCCATGGTTTATACCGCGATAACTCTGTTAGTATGGGTGGAATTGTTGCTAGAAGGTTAAGTCTGAACCGTACTAAGGGTCCCATCTTTGGAGGCATTTATGCTTCGCGCCTAGCTGAACATTTTGAAATACCTATTATGCATGCGGAGAAAGAAGAAACAGTGCTGCCCCATGCTTATTTAGATTACAAGAGTATGATAGCGCATGATTTTCTTGTTAAGAGTCGTGATGGGGAGCTTAAATATAAATTATACTTTGATAAACATCACCCTGAGACTATTACTTGCCTGCTCCTTCTTTGTTTAACTTGTATGCAGAGCCTCACATTGTTCCGTGGTCGGCTGTTCAAACCTATCGGAACCCTGCACCGGCCCCGGAGCCGGAGCCACAAGATGAGCTTCCATGACTATCTGTTTATTCTTGGGATCCAGAGGAGGCCGCCAGCCAGTGGCAGCCGGAGTCTTCTTCATCACAGTACGACCCCAGCTTCACCTACGGATATCCGCCAGGCCATCCCTGGCAATAGACCAACTTAGGCCAAAAGCCTAAGCTTGGGGGAGTACGTATTTCTCACTGATATTACATTCATGTTCACACAAACTCATTGCTAGATGTCGGTGCTCATACTCTTTCATTGTATTATCCACGCTAGTATAAATTTCTTTTTCCTGCTTTCTTCTTGTGTTTTTGTTAAACTTTAAGAAAAACCAAAAAAATTAGTTAGTTTACTTTTCATGCTTGTAGTAGAATTAAAAAGAAAACCCAAAAATATTTCCCGTTCTTCTTCTACTTGTTGGGAGCTTTCCCGTGTAAATAGTTTTTATTTTCTTTTTCTTTCTTTGGGGGTCGAGAAGACCATATAGAAAATGCTTAGTGGCTCTTTTATGCATGATTGATTATTTATACCTAGAGCCCATATTACTTGTCTTCTCTCTTGAGTTGAATGCTTGCAGATTCCAGCTTAGTTCAATGCACATGCACTCTTATTATTATACACACCGCTCGGTCGTGCGAGTGAAAGGCAATAATGATGATATATGATGGACTTATTGAGAAGAGAAAAGCTGGTACGAACTCGACCTCTTTTGTTTTTGTAAATATGATGATTCATCATTCCTGATTCAGCTATTATGAAGTAAACATATTTGCAATGACATTTAGAGATTATAGTTGCTTGTGCCATGCTTGATTAGCTATGAGTTATAATGGTTTACCTTGCGTGCCAACATGCTATTAGAATGATTATGATATGGTATGATGGGGTGGTATCCTCCTTTAAATGCATTGAGTGACTCGACCTGGCACATGTTCACGTATGTAGTTGAATACAATCAACATAGCCTTCATGATATTTATGTTCATGGTGGATTATATCCTACTCATGCTTGTACTCGGTGTGAATTAATTTTAATGCATGTTTACGACTGTTGTCGCTCTCTCAGTTGGTCGCTTCCCAGTCTTTTGCTAGCCTTCACTTGTACTAAGCAGGAATACTGCTTGTGCATCCAAACTCCTTAAACCCCAAAGTTATTCCATACGAGTCCAACATACCTTCCTATATGCGGTATTTACCGGCCGTTCCAAGTAAATTTGTATGTGCCAAACTCTAAACCTTCAAATAAACATTCTATTTTGCATGCTCGAATAGCTCATATGTCAACTAGAGCTGCCCTTATCTTCCGTGTTAGGCGGGTTATTCTCAAGAGGAGTGGACTCTGCTCCTCATTCACGAGAAAATGGCTGGTATTCGGGATGTCCAGTCCCATGCTTTATGCAAACTAAATCAAAATAACTACAAACAAAACTCCCCTTGGGACCCGTTGAATGTTGGAGGCACTCGTTGTTTCGAGCAAGCCATGGATTGATGCTTGTGGAGGAAGGGGAGTATGAACTTTACTATTCTGTTTGGGAACCGCCTATAATCTGTTTAGCATGGAAGATATCGTCGTCTTTTAGTTGTTATGTTGACAATGAAAGTATGCCGCTCAAAATATAATTTATCTCTATTTCAAAACCGAGCTCTAGCACCTCTACAAATCCCTGCTTCCCTCTGCGAAGGGCCTATCTATTTACCTTTATGTTGAGTCATGACCCTTCTTATTAAAAAGCACCCGCTGGAGAGCACACTGTTGTTTGCATTCATTATGATTGGTTTATATTGGGTATGACTTGACTGGATCTCTTTTACCATGAATTACAATGTTTAGTCAGTCCTTGATCTTTAAAGGTGCTCTGCATTTATGTTTTGCGGTCTCAGAAAGGGCTAGCGAGATACCATTTTGTTATATCATGTTATGATTATTTTGAGAAAGTGTTGTCATCCGAGTTTTATTATTATGGCTTGCTAGCTGATTATGCTATTGATATGAGTAATTGTGAGACCTACGTGTTATTGTGAGTATGGTTAGTTCATAATAATTGCTGAAACTTGAATGCTGGCTTTTCATGTTTACAACAACAAGAGAAAACAGAGTTTGTAGAAGTTTTTCTTTTTCTCTTTCAGTTTGTCAACTGAATTGCTTGAGGACAAGCAAGGGTTTAAGGTTGGGGGAGTTTATACGTCTCCGTTGTATCTACTTTTCCAAACACTTTTGCCCTTGTTTTGTACTCTAACTTGTACGATTTGAATGGAACTAACCCGGACTGACGCTGTTTTCAGCAGAACTGCCATGGTGTTGTTTTATGTGCAAAAAACAAAAGTTCTCGGAATGACCTGAAACTCCACGGAATATCTTAGAATAAATAATAAAAAATCCTCGCCAAAGATGAAGACCAGGGGGCCCACACCCTGTTCACGAGGGTGGGGGGCGCGCCCCTCCCCCCTGGGTGCGCCCCCTACCTCGTGGGCCCCCTGGTGGCCCTCCGACGCCAACACCAACTCCATATATTGGCTTTCGGGGAGAAAAAAATCGAGGAGAAAGTTTCATCGCATTTTACGATACGTAGCCGCCGCCAAGCCCTAATCTCTCTTGGGAGGGCTGATCTGGAGTCCGTTCGGGGCTCCGGAGAGGGGGATTCGTCGCCATCGTCATCATCAACCATCCTCCATCACCAATTTCATGATGGTCACCGCCGTGCGTGAGTAATTGCATCGTAGGCTTGCTGGACAGTGATGGGTTGGATGAGATTTATCATGTAATCGAGTTAGTTGTGGGAACGACTTGTGTAGACTTGTGTAGAATCTGAGCTTGTTGTACAAAAATAGAAAAAGACATCCTGGACCACTAGATTGGAGATCAATGGTACAGATTTAGGTGGAGGGATCTCAGCCCACTTAATGTAGACTTTACAGAGAACCCCCTCTGACATTAGACATGAAATAGGACATTTTGCATTATACACCTCAAGTCTTTGTGAAATACAACTATTTTCAGACATGAACTGTGCTGATGCCCATCTCTTAGTTTGAAACAACTGGTCTCATATAAAATCCGAGCAAATATTTACTGCACAAAATCAAGACACATTTATGTTACACCACTAACTTTTCAAGAGAGTTGAACATCTTGGTCACTAAGAAACAACCGTATATATAACAAATATTTGAGCACATGGGATAATAAGCCATCCCAGATCAGGTAGAATCACACGTACATGTCAAACTGGAAATATAGCAACCTAAGGATTGAAATTATAGCTGCTCGGCAAGCATTTCAGTACATGAGAACACATCACGAAGAGGCAAGTAGAACCACGCATACATGTCATACTGGAAGTAGAGCAAATTAAGGACTGAAATTATCAGTGCTCAGCAAGCATTTGAGTACTTGGGTACATGAGGCATACAGATCATTTTTAGTACATGGCCGGCAAGACCAAGTGGTAAAGACTGAAATTATCATTGCCCAACAAGCATCTTGCTGGTACAAGACCGAAAATATCTGTCGTTTTGCCTCGTGTTAGTGCTTCCTAGCAATCGAGCTTCCTGCTGGGAAAGAGATGACAACCTCCATGGGCTCTTATACACTTGATCAGCTCGATCTACCTAGGTGAACACACAAGTAAATAGGGGTCAGTCAACAACATATACAAAATAGCATATCTTGAGAAGAGAGACAGTCGTTCTATATGTCCAACTTCATTCAGCACTCCAACCAAGGAAACATAACAGAGAGAGTACAAATATTTTGTTGCAGCATAGTTCATTATTCCATTATAGACCTACGATAAATGGATTACAATTCCATGATTGGTGCACAAATGGGAACGACAAATAAGTGGCATTGAGCAATTTAAAGGGAGTTTTATCAATGCCCTGTAGATGTAAATTATTATTCAAATTTGATAGCTATAAACAACAAACTTGGTGGCATGCATTATATTATACCTTCAATAATAAGAAAACCACAACATCACAGGAAAATATAAATGAACAAGATGCCAGGTAGGCTCATGTCATGGATGAAGGATTAGTACTAAATCATATACTCCTTGCTGTAGCGATACCATAGGTCAGTAAAAATGGAAGGCACACATATCTCTGGTAAATTATCTATGTATGCCTAATCGTTTCAATCAACCTAGTTGAGTGGTCATAGCAAGACAAATAAGTGGTAGTCTTCGAAGCAAGAAGAAGCACAAACCTCTATTGTTTTGTCGTTTGTTTCTTAGAACATGTTCTTGCATCATGAAACACAATTTCTTTACAAATGTTGCATTTGCGCGCGACTTTTTGATGAATTCCAGGCCTTCTCTTCTCACCAGATCCACTCCTCACACCATCCCGATGCCCCTTTATTCTAGAGCATGTGCCCCTTGCATTGATATCCTTAGGTGTGAGGATGGTAACATGCTTTGGAATGATGCTCCCAATACACGACTCCTCATTTTCTTGTGTACTGCATGGTACGGACAAAACTAGTTGGGCTAAACCCAACTCAATGCTACACAAACTATCGTGCAGGAATTCAATTCCTTCCATGGAGCGTTTGGAATTTCGTATGAGATCTTCCAACTTATCCCTCACAACAACAATCTTCCTTTTCATAGTAATGTCAATTGGATCTATTAAATTTTCTTCAAGAATATTCCCTTCCCCATCATAGACAATGTCCCTAGGAAATAGGAAAAAAATCACATCATCACATCATGTGGGTCAAGGTAGATTAATGTGTTTACATCTACATGATAATAAATATACCTTTTGCAAATTTTCTGCCATCGCTTAAGAATATAAAGGCTTGGCAATTCATTTATTTTTGCACCCCTCAATACCCTAATAATGTGACGACACACAATTCCCTTGGACTCAAAAAGCTTGCAAGAACATTTAGCAGTCATGGATGTTGTGTCATAACACACTTCTCTAATCTTCTTGTATTGATCGCTGACAAACATGATTTTAATTCCCTCACGATTTTCTGTCTGCTGAACATCACAATCATCTCTGGCAGCAAGCACCTGAGCCTGAAACAATTCAAAAACCTCATGTGTGAATAGTGCTCTGCCTTGTCTCTCTATTTCCCATGATGTCAACAACTCACTTGTTGTGTATTCACTTGTGTTATCAGCCATTAGCTCACTTTGCCTTTGAGCTTTCAAAGCAGTGTCAAATCTTAGCCAAAACTCAAAAAGGTAAGCTTGCGACGGATGAAACGTTTAAAAAATGAATTTGCACTCTCTGAAATAGAAGTTGTCCTGAGTAGACCAGCTAGGTGAATGTCCATGAAATAAGCTGGTATCCATGTCGCACGAAGCCTATACCTTTTGGCGAACCATTCTTGCTCCTCCAACTGAAACTTTGTGATGAAAGACTGCCATCTATCCTCAAATTCAGCAGGTGTTTCAGAATTTCACACACAATATTTCAGCCTATCATAGAACACAAGGTTATTCCTCAATTCCGGACGTACCTTCCCTGGAACCTTTTCCATAATGTGCCACATGCACAATCGATGTGTCGTATTTGGTAGAGTTTTTCCAATTGCATTTTTCATCTTAACACATTCATCAGTTATGATCACTCTAGGCGCAACCACACCCATTGCTCTAAGAAATGACCTGAACAACCAAATATAGGATTCTTCTGTCTCATGAAGTAGAAACCCCGCCCCAAACAAGACACTTTGCATAGGGAAATGTTATTAGTTACTCTAGTACAAAAGGCTAAACAGAAGGACAAGAAAATATTCATGTGCATACAAATACTGGAGTGAGCACCCAACCAATAACAAATGTAATTAATTACAGTACATATTCCCTTTCTGCATAGAAATTCAAGAGTTTGGGTATGACGGACAATTTTAAATTCAGATCTGTGTTTTTCGATACAATTTGGAAAGTTGTCTAGCAGCGATCCACCAAGCTGTTGGAATTAACAAACTTGTCCATAGCGAATAGTTGTTTGTTTCCTATTGTAGTCCTAGTGATTAGATTAGGAAAGTAACCGGTTTGAAATAGATTCAGAGTTGTACAAGTCGGCTGCACGGGCGCGTATATATCCATGCATCAGCATATGTATCTTTGCATGGAGAGAGAGAAAAAAAATAGCCACCGTGTCTCGTGTGTGCGTTTCGGCTTGCCACTGAAGAATCGCCAGAATAGCTAGATTTGCTAGTGTATTGCTTCCTGCTAGAAACAGGTTAGCGTTTATGTACAGTTGGTGCGCTGCTTATGGTAGCAATACACAATACCATAATTATGTCACAGCACTAATCAACATGCTGCATCTAGGTAAAATAAGAATCCAAAAAACATAAGCATCACCCCAGAACGGATCTGCTTCTACTGTACTCAAGCTGTTGTTCATTGTTCTTCTGTTGGCAATACACAATACCCAGCAACTAAATGGACAGATTCGACAATAACAAGTAGAAAGAATAAAAAACTATAGAGATGTACTACCAATCTCATAGCTAATAAAAATTGAACATTTATATTTACCTGAAGAACGAAGAACCGTGGTGGGGTGGCCTGTTCGGAGAACCAGAAGCGGCCGACCGGGAAGGAGGCAAGGATCCACGACCTCCGAGAGCTAGTGCTGAATCATGAGAGGGAGTGGGGGTGGGGGTGGAGGAGGATGGCCGCGAGCTGATCTGGGAGCCTGAGAATGGGGAGGAGGTAAGGAATCCGATCTAATCTGCCTCAAACTGCGCCACCGGCGACGATACGGTTAGGAGCCATTGGAGAGGAGATGGATTAGCATCTTTGCTGCGCGAGCCCGCCCGGCTTGGCTCAGGATCTGAGCTGCCGCCGCCGCCGCCCCCGCCGCCGAGAAATTTTCGATCCTGTGCCCTCGCTGTGTAAGGATTTGGTAGAGACTAGGGAGGGCAGCGAAAGCAAATTTGCTTGTAGCGCTGGACCTTTTTGCAAATTTTATGCAAAGATCCCTCCATCCGGACCTGTGCCATCGATCTCTCATCCAACGGCCCAACATCATTTCTTCTATTTTTGTACAGCAAGCTCAGATTCTACACAAGTCGTTCCCCTATTTTGTTCTGAGATTGATGTTGCTATGACTTTGCTATGCTTAATGCTTGTCACTAGGGCCCGAGTGCCATGATTTCAGATATGAACCTATTATGTTTTCATGAATATATGTGTGTTCTTGATCCTATCTTGCAAGTCTATAGTCACCTATTATGTGTTATGATCCGACAACCCCGAAGTGACAATAATCAGGATACTTCTCGGTGATGACCGTAGTTTGAGGAGTTCACATATTCACTATGTGTTAATGCTTTGGTCTAGTTCTCTATTAAAAGGAGGCCTTAATATCCCTTAGTTTCCGTAAGGACCCCGCTGCAATGGGAGGGTAGGACAAAAGACGTCATACAAGTTCTTTTCCATAAGCACGTATGACTATTTACGGAATACATGCCTACATTATATTGATGAACTGGAGCTAGTTCTGTGTCACCCTATGTTATGACTGTTACATGATGAACCACATCCGGCATAATTATCCATCGCTAATCCGGTGCCTACGAGTTTTTCATATACTAGTTCTCGCTTATTCACTTTTCCGTTGCTACTGTTACAATCACTACAAAAATACCAAAAACATTACTTTTGCTGTCTTTACTTTGTTACCGTTACCACCACTATCATATTACTTTGCTACTAAACACTTTGCTGTAGATATTAAGTTTCCAGGTGTGGTTGAATTGACAACTCAGCTGCTAATACTTGAGAATATTCTTTGGCTCCCCTTGTGTCAAATCAACAAATTTGGGTTGAATACTCTACCCTCGAAAACTGTTGTGATCCCCTATACTTGTGGGTTATCACGGCGCGGGTGGGTGGCCGATGGAGGGGCGCCGCGTGAGGTGCCGGCGTCGAGGACGTGGTGTTGCACGCGCTTCTTGACCCCCTTCATCCGGCGCTCTGTCAACCTCAAGTACGCCACAAACTTGGGGAAGGAGGGCTCCGGCATCAGGGTGAGGTTGGAGGCGGCATTGCCGAAGTCCTCGTTGAGGCCGGCGGTGAGTGTGCTGAGGAGGAGGTCACCGTCCACCTTGGCTCCAATGTCACAGAGATCGTCCGCCAACATCTTCTGCCGGCGGCAGTAGTCATCAATGGACTATTCATCCTGGTGACAGTCAAAAAATTCCTGCTGAAAAAACGCGGCGCTAAAGCTTGTTGTCGGTGAAGAGGTCGTCCAGCTTGACCCACATGGCACGGGCGTCATCGCCGGCACTGACGACCGTGTGGAACAAGTCCTTGGAGATGGTGGTGAAGAACCATCGGATGATCGTGGCGTCGATCGCGGTCCACTCAGCATCGTCCACCATGGTGCGGGAGTCCATGGTGCCATCCACGTGGTCCACAAAATTGTTCTCGCGGAAGAGCAGCGTGAAGTACATCTTCCATGCGAAGTACGTGGAGTTGGAGGCGTCGAGGATGACGGGGACGCGTGCGTGGACGTTGATGTCGCGGATCTCAGCGGGGTCAACGACGAAGGAGTTGGAGTTGGTGGAAGTGTTGGAAGACATGGCGGCAGGATCGTGGGAAGGGAGGCGGCGACGCGGCTGAGGAGAGGCGGCCGGCGGCGGGAGACAGGCGGCGTGGCAGGAAGGGGCGGCGTGGCGTGGAGAGGGAGGCGTGCGATGGAGGAAGGGCACACGGGGAGGAGGGGTGGTGGCGGCGGCTTGGGGCAGCGGCGGCAGCGGCGGCCCGAGGCGGCGGCTAGGGTTAGCGGAAGCTGGAAGATCGACTTGCGATAGATACCATGTAGAGAATGATTTGGTGCATCGATAATTGATTGATCGTGCACTAGGCACATATATATAGGTAGAAGGGGTGCGACCGGTATCTCTATCTCCTAAAATACACGTACATACAGAGGGAGACAGATACTACAGGTACTGCATACAGGACCCAGACCTACGTACATGTACACATGTTCAACAGTAAAGGATGAAGCCGTACCACTACTATAGAACAGATCCTGTTCAAGTAAGGTCGTCTCTTATACTTAATTAATGGTTAAGGCAAAACAAAAAATACCTCCTTTTCGGAAAAATTAAAACCAGATTTGTGACCTCTTTGAGAATCTCCATTTGATTGTTTAGATCAATCAAAGTAGGCGGAATAAGAAATTAGAAAGATAGGGCATTGCACAAGAGAGAGAAGATGACTAGATGTGATGATGTGATATCGATAGTCAGCTTCGCCTTGTTCTAGTCAGCTTCACGTTGCTTTTCTTTTTTTGAGGCAATCTCGCGAAGTTTTTATTCAACCGTGACAATGTTTAGAGGGACGAAAGGAATCCCTTCAGGTTGCCCAAGCCAGACATGGCGGCCAGGCCCCAAAGATAAAGCATACTTTGCAAGATTGTGAGCTTCATAATTTGAGCTCCTAAACTCATGACCTATCTAACATGAAATAAAAGAAATTGAATGTAGTTTTATCTCTTGGACAATTGCGCCATAGCTGGATGCACCTCCCTTCTTGATCTCTTCAACGACCCCTTTGCCGTCCGAGGCTATCTGAATGTGGTGTAGGTTAAGGTCATCGGCTAGGGCAAGAGCCTCTCTGATCGCGAGTGCTTCCAGGGTAGATTGATCACCTATATTGGTGAAACCAAATGCAGATGCTCTGATAGGTCTCCAACGTATCAATAATTTTTGATTGTTCCATGCTATTATATTACCCCTTTTGGATGTTTATGAGCTTTATTTTACATATTTATATCATTTTTGGGACTAACCTACTAACCGGAGGCCCAGCCCGTATTGCTGTTTTTTTGCCTATTTCAGTATTTCGAAGAAAAGGAATATCAAACGGAGTCCAAACGGAATGAAATCTTCGGGAGCGTGATTTTTGGAACAAATGTGATCCAAAGGACTTGGAGTGCAAGTCAAGAAGCAATCGAGGCGGCCAGAAGATAGGAGGGCGCACCCACCCCTTCTGGGCGCGCCCCCTGTCTCCTGGGCCCCACGAGCGGCCACCGACATACTTCTTCCTCCTATATATACCTACGTACCCTGGAAATATCTAGGGAGCCAACGAAAAACAATTTCCACCGCCGTAACCTTCTGTATCCGCGAGATCCCATCTTGGAGCCTTCGCCGGCGCTCCGCCGGAGGGGGAATCGACCACGAAGGGCTTCTACATCAATATCATAGCCCCTCCGATGAGTTGTGAGTAGTTTACCACAGACCTCCGGGTCCATAGTTATTAGCTAGATGGCTTCTTCTCTCTTTTTGGATCTCAATACAATGTTCTCCCCCTCTCTTGTGGAGATCTATTCGATGTAAACTTTTTTTGCGGTGTGTTTGTCGAGACCCGATGAATTGTGGGTTTATGATCAAGTTTATCTATGAGAAATATTTGAATCTTCTCTGAATTCTTTTATGTATGATTGAGTTATCTTTGCAAGTCTCTTCGAATTATCAGTTTGGTTTGGCCTACTAGATTGATCTTTCTTGCCATGGGAGAAGTGCTTAGCTTTGGGTTCAATCTTGCGGTGTCCTTACCCAGTGACAGAAAGGGTTGCAAGGAACGTATTGTATTGTTGCCATCGAGGATAAAAAGATGGGTTTATATCATATTGCTTGAGTTTATCCCTCTACATCATGTCATCTTTCTTAATGCGTTACTCTGTTCTTATGAACTTAATACTCTAGATGCATGCTGGATAGCGGTCGATGTGTGGAGTAATAGTAGTAGATGCAGGCAGGAGTCGGTCTACTTGTTGCGGACGTGATGCCTACATACACGATCATGCCTAGATAATCTCATAATTATTCGCTTTTCCATCAATTGCTCGACAGTAATTTGTTCACCCACCGTAATACTTATGCTATCTTGAGCGAAGCCACTAGTGAAGCCTATGGCCCCCGGGTCTATCTTTTATCATATAAGCTTTCAATCTACTTTTATTTGCATCTTTACTTTTTGCATCTATATTATAAAATACCAAAAATATATTTATCTTATCATACTATCTCTATCAGATCTCACTTTTGCAAGTGGCCGTGAAGGGATTGACAACCCTTTATTGCATTAGTTGCGAGTTCTTTGTTTGTTTGTGTAGGTGCGTGGGACCTTTGAGGAGCCTCCTACTGGATTGATACCTTGGTTCTAAAAAACTGAGGAAAATACTTACGCTACTATTTCTGCATCACCCTTTCCTCTTCAAGGAAAACCAACGCAAGCTCAAGATCAAGAAGGATTTCTGGCGCCGTTGCCGGGGAGGTCTTCGCTCAAGTCAAGACATACCAAGTACCCATCACAAACTCATCTCCCTCGCATTTACATTATTTGCCATTTGCCTCTTGTTTTCCTCTCCCCCACTTCACCCTTGCCGTTTTATTTGCCCTCTCTTTCCCAATCTTCTCCTCTCTTTTCGCTTGCCTTTTTCTATTTGCTTGTGTGTTGGATTACTTGTTGCCATGGCGCATGATAATACCAAATTGTGTGATTTCTCCAATACTAATAATAATGATTTCCTTAGTACTCCGATTGCTCCTCTTAATGATGTTGAGCCTTGTGAAATCAATACTGCTTTGCTGAATCTTGTTATAAAATATCAATTTGCTAGCCTTCCTAGTGAAGATGCCTCTACTCATCTAAACAACTTTGTTGATTTGTGTGATATGCAAAAGAAGAAAGATACGGATAATGATATTTTTAAATTGAAGTTATTTCCGTTTTCACTTAAAGATCGTGCTAAAGTTTGGTTTTCGTCTTTTTGCCTAAAAATAGTATTGATTTTTGGAACAAGTGCAATGATGCTTTTATCCCTTAGTATTTTCCTCCCGCTAAGATTATCACTCTTAGGAACGACATTATGAATTTTAAACAACTTGATCATGAGCATGTTGCCCAATCTTGGGAAAGAATGAAATTGATGATTCGCAATTCCCTACTCATGGTTTGAATTTATGGATGATCATACAAAATTTTCATGCCGGTTTGAACTTTGCTTCTAGAAATTTATGGATGTGAATTTTGTTGGTAGGAATAGTTTTGGAAACAATGCTTATAGAGGAAACTTTAATTCTAGACCGTTCCCTAGTAATTCCTCTAATAATTATGGAAATTCCTACAATAATTCTTATGGTAATTTTAATAAGATGCCCTCTGATTTTGAGAATAGTGTGAAAGAATTTATGATTTCTCAAAAGAATTTTAATGCTTTGCTTGAAGAAAAATTGCTCAAAGTTGATGATTTGGCTAGGAACGTTGTCGGTGTCAAAACCGGCGGATCTCCAGTAGGGGGTCCCGAACTGTGCGTCTAGGCGGATGGTAACAAGAGACAAGGGACACGATGTTTTTACCCAGGTTCGGGCCCTCTCGATGGAGGTAAAACCCTACTCCTGCTTGATTGATATTGTTGATATGGGTAGTACAAGAGTGGATCTACCACGAGATCAAGGAGGCTAAACCCTAGAAGCTAGCCTATGGTATGATTGTTGTAATGGTTGTTGTGTCCTACGGACTAAAACCCTCCGGTTTATATAGACACCAGAGAGGGCTAGGGTTACACAGAGTCGGTTACAATGGTAGGAGATCTACATATCCGTATCGCCAAGCTTGCCTTCCACGCCAAGGAAAGTCCCATCCGGACACGGGACAGAGTCTTCAATATTGTATCTTCGTAGTCTTAGAGTCCGGCGGACGATGATAGTCCGGCTGTCCGGACACCCCCTAGTCCAGGACTCCCTCAGTTGCCCCTGAACCAGGCTTCAATGACGATAAGTCCAGCGCGTATATAATCTTCGGCGTTGCAAGGCGGGTTCTCCTCCAAATTCCGTGTGTTTGCCGAACAGTGTCCGGCTTCCTTATCAATGTTGCGCTTCTTGGCTTCCACGCCCAATAATGGCCATCTTCCACGCGTCGCATGAATGCGAAAAGCCAGGGTATCTTTTATGTTTTACCCCCTAGCTGTGCAAATAATCTGCCTATAAGAGAGGCAAGAATCCAGATCCAAATCACACCATCTTCCTTCCGCGAGTACTCATCGGAGCGCCTCCGACCAAAAATCCATTCCATCATGGACCGTCGAGGCGGCTCCTCCTCTCGCGCTCCCAGCCCACTGCCAGGAGACTGGCAAAGATGTTCTGTCCCGCATAGCGAGCTGGTGACGCTCCAAGCAAAGGGATATCTCCCTCCGGCCTTCATGGTCCCGGTTCGAGCCGGGTTTGCCACCTACCAAGGTGGGAAGCAAGCGGAGGCTACCCCAAGTCCCAACAAAGGGGAGCGGGTATGCTTCGTCCCCTATCTGATAAGGGGACTCGGATTTCCTATACATCCGTTCCTCCGCGGGCTCCTGGAGTTCTACGGACTCCAGCACCATCACCTTACGCCCGCCTCTATCCTGCATATCGCGGGTTACGTAGCTCTTTGCGAGCTATTTCTGGGCATCGAGCCCCATTTTGCACTGTGGAAGAGGTTATTCTGCCTCGTACCCCACTCTCACGAGGGGTCCATATATCAAGTGGGTGGCGCCGAAATATGGCGCATTGCCGGGACCGGATATCCATCCGGAACCCCTAAGAAGGCGTCCGAAGACTGGCCTTCGGAATGGTTTTACATAGAAGACGCTCCACTGCCGGACCCTGTTCGGATCGGCCTCCCGGAGTTCAGTCCTGCTCCTCTGAAGAAACGCCTCAGTTGGCGTCCGCGGAGCCCCCAACTGGAGGAAGACAAGAGTGTCCATTTTTTGATGGGCCGGATAAGGTTACTGGCCCATTCCGGGTTGACAATGATTGGAGTCATGGCAACATGCATTATGCGGGGGGTGCAGCCACTACAATACAGGGGCCACCCCATGTGGGATTTCAACGGGGAGGACGATGCCACCCGTCACGGCCGCAAAGGGCCGGGTTCGGCCGAGGACCTAGCGAAGATCCTGTCCGACCTGTACAAGGGGGAGAAGGAGGACTTCCTTCAGACGAACCCGTTGAATGGGTTCTCCATGAATAATCCCCGGCGTTGGGTAAGCGAACACTCTGTGTGTCTGACCCATGCTTTCGAAGTTTAAGCTTCTTATATTATGTCTTCGATGCAGGAACTGCGTCAGATTGTGGAGGACATGATATGTCCAGCCCCGCAACCCGAGGATCCAGAGAGACCCCAGGATCCGGCCTCCGAAGAGGATCCGGACATAAAGGTGGAGCTAATCGACAGGGTGTTCCACTAGCTCAGCATGGATAATGCTTTAGTCGCCATTACGGCTGACTATCCCGGACTATATCCGGCTTCCCAGGTGATTGTGACCGAAGTTCCGACACCATTATTTCTTCCTTGCTCATTTCTGACCTTCGCATACGACAGTGTTTTGCAGGAAGCGCCTTCAAGGCTGGAAGCCGAGCCCGCGGCGGCTGACCAACAAAGGCCAGTCCGGACCAGTAGGCGGAAGAGGAGCGCGGCGCGGACTGAAACGTCGCCACAAAGGTACAGCTCACAGTTCATTATTTGGAGCAACGTTCCTAGGAAGCGTTTGAGTGCTCATGACCTTTGTAGGAGAAAAAGCGCCCGCCGGACTGCGGGCGTAGAGGTTGCCAATCCAACCTCTACCAGCCAGGCTCCAGCACCTGGTCTGGAGGGGAAGGCGAGCGCAAGGCGCGAGCCGGACACTCCTCCAACGGAGGATGCCGACAGACTGTCCGCCACCAAGTCTGAGGTGCAGAGCGCCATGAACCACAGGCGCCGCCGGACAGTATTTCGTGACGCGTGCTTCTCCCCTGAGGCGTTGAATGTCTTTAACGCGGGGGACGCGCACCTCCGTGCTGCTCAAGATGGTTTTACCAGAGCCACGGAGCAGTATGTAAAAGACATACGGGTAAGAGAATTTAATAGTTGTATATGCCAGTAGCCCCCAGGATTTAAAGTAGTTATATTAACTGATTTAAGGATCATTTGAAATGCAGGATCTTATGGAGAAGAATACCCAACTGTCTCAGGAGCTGCAAGAGTGCAAGGCCCAACTCGAGGCCGCACTTGCTGCCGCAAGAGGAAACATAGAGACCCCTCCTGGTAACACATTATTTTAAAAAGATAAGTGGTGTGCGGCGTGCGCGCAAGTCTAATAATGGCGTTGCAGGTGCTGCCGGACAAGATCCAGATATGCAAGAACTACTGCGCCAGCTGAAGGCCGGCGAGAGGGTGCTTAATAGGGTGCAGCAGGAAAGGAACAAGCTCTAGGATGCCCACGCCCAGCTCGGAGAAGAGCTGAAAGGTGTTCGGGCCGAGCTGTCTGGCTCCATTAAGGAGACTGAGCGGCTTCGTCGCGGCATCTATAGTAAGTGCTTGAGCGGACTCCTTTGAAAAGAAGAGTTCGGCGAGGAAGTCAATTGACAAAATATGTCTTGTAGGTATACTCACAGGTCGCCCTGCGGAGGAGATGCCCGTATCAACGGGTGATCAACTTCCCGAGCTGTTGCGGCTGCTCGAACGAGTTCGGCAGGGAATGAGCAGCGGTGTCCAGGCTTTATGGCCAGCCCTCACCCTACCCGAGGGCCTTGGGGAGCTTGCGGAGAAGCTTCAGGGTGTGCGGCAGCGCTTCCGTTTATGGAAGATTTCGGCCTGCCGCCAAGGTGCCAGGGAGGCTTGGGCCATAGTGAAGACGCGGTACAAGAAGGCGGATCCTAACGACATGGCCGAGGTCGGACCTGTGGGGCCCGATGGGAAGGAGATCCCTGTGAGTTTAGTATACGGCCAAGTAGAGTTAGCCGCTAAATTTTCCCAACGGGACTGTAAATTAGACAGCCTGTTAGACGGGATTGAGGAGGAATACAGTCAGTCGATTTGACAATGTATTTTAAAATGACATGTAAAATGCCTTCTAGCCGGATTGTAGATCGTTTGTCTTTGCCGACCTTTTCTCTTCAACCTCGGGACCCTAGAGTCTGGAGTGTGTCCGAATACCTTCTCGGTTAAGAAACAACCGGGGCATGCATGGAGACCAGGCGTAGGGGTCATTAGTGCTTTATCAGACAAGTGCCCAACTAGTTATGTTATATTACATGGTTAGTAAGAAACATCTTCCAGGGAGAATAGTTCCGTTAAGGGTTCCTTTCCCTGGGAGGCATGCCCTAAAGTGCATGTTCGGTCTGCGAAAAGATCAGAAAAACATCTGGGGGCAGATAAATAAGTAGGTAAAGAATCATCTTTCAAGTCACCGACCGAATATTCCCTTAAGAACGCTAGCTTTCGGCTTCACCCAGTCTGAGGTACACATCCGGCTGACCCGGCAGTAAAAATCGCAGAGGTGCTCCCTTTACCTCCTAGCCGAACAATCGGGAATGTAGGGGTAAGCACAGGAGCCAGGCAACCCAGCTTGGCCAAAACTTAAGTCATATTGATGCATATAATGGTGAATAAAAGGTACATGTGGAAGCTTGACACATGTGTTGGGCATGAAGCCCTTATAATTGAGCTTCTGGTAAAGAAGCCCCCAGGTATAATGAGTGCGGATGGCACATCAAGTGTGTGCGAACAATGCGCAAGTAGGCCCTTAAGGGCTTGTTAGGAAAAGGGTTGAGAGAAGAAAGAGAAACAAAAGACAGCTGAACTGTAAAAAATTTGGACGGGGGAAGGGGACGAACTCTTAGTCCGGCGCTAGGCATAGAATCTTCGGAGGCGGGCTGCATTCCATGGGTTCGGCTCGAGTCAGTTGTCCGACGCATTTCGTAGCCGGTACGCTCCGCCGGTCAGGACTTGATCGATAATGAAGGGGCCCTCCTATTTGGGCTTGAGTTTGTCCTTTTTCTTGTCCAGCAGGCGTAGAACTAGTTCGCCAATGTTGTAGGTTTTGGCATGTACTTCTCTGCTTTGATATCTTCGAGCCTGCTACTGATAGAATGCGGAACGAGCCTTGGCGACGTCGCGTTCTTCCTCCAATGAGTCCAAACTGTCCTGCCGATCCAGCTCGGCTTCTCTTTCTTCGTACATGTGCACTCGAAGTGAGTCATGAATGATGTCGCAGGGCAGAACTGCCTCTGCGCCGTATACCATAAAAATGGTGTGAATCCGGTAGTACGGTTGGGCGTTGTCCGCAGCCCCCAGAGTACGGAGTCAAGCTCCTCTACCCAGTGCGTGTCAGATTTTGTAAGGGACCACACTAGTATGGGTTTGATGCCGCTCATTATTAGACCATTTGCTCGTTCCACTTGACCGTTGGTTTGAGGGTGATAGACTGAAGCGTAATCGAGCTTAATGCCCATATTTTTGCACCATGATTTAACCTCGTCGGCCATGAAGTTTGTGCCGTTATCGGTGATGATGCCATGGGGGACACCATAACAGTGTACTACCCCGGAGATAAAGTCTATCACTGGTCCGGACTCTGCCGTTTTGACTGGCTTGGCCTCTATCCATTTGGTGAATTTGTCCGCCATGACCAATAGGTACCTTTGCTTGTGGGTTCCCCCTTTAAGGGGTCCAACCATGTCAAGCCCCCAGACCACGAACGGCCAGGTAATGGGTATAGTTTTGAGGGCGGTGGGTGGCATATGGCTCTGATTAGCAAAGAGCTGATAACCGACGCATCTTTGGACTAAGTCCTGAGCATCTGCCCGGGCCGTCGGCCAATAAAATCCTGCACGGAATGCCTTTCCTACAAGGGCCCGAGCTGCAGCGTGGTGTCCGCCTAGTCCGGCATGAATTTCAGCCAGAAGGTTTCGCCCTTCCTCTTCGGAGATACACCTTTGAAGGACTCCGGTTGTGCTTTTCTTATAAAGTTCTCCCTCATGGACCTTGTAGGCTTTAGATCGCCGAACAATGCAGCGGGCCTCATTTTGGTCTTCAGGAAGTTCCTGCCTAAGCAAGTAGGCTAGGAATGGTTCTGTCCACGGGGCGATTACTGCCATTATGTCGTGGGCTGAAGGTGTTATTTTATCGGCTGAATTGCCGGTTATGTCAGATTGCTCTGTGTCGGTTGGTGCGGCTGCTTCCGATTTGTTATTTCCGGACTCCTCTTCCCATAGTATGGATGGCTTAAAGAGCCGTTCCAGGAAGATGTTTGGAGGGACAGCGTCACGTTTTGCGCCGATGCGTGCCAATATGTCGGCTGCTTGGTTATTATCCCAGGCTACGTGATGCAATTCAAGTCCTTCAAACCGAGCTGACATTTTTAGGACAGCATTGCGATATGCTGCCACTTTCGGATCCTTGGCATCAAAGTCTCCATTTATTTGGGATATGGCAAGGTTTGAATCCCCGCGCACCTCTAGGCGTTGAATGCCCATGGAGATTGCCATCCGGAGGCCATGTAAAAGGGCCTCATATTCGGCTGCATTGTTGGAGTCCGTGTACATTATCTGATGTACGTATTGGACTGTGTCCCCGGTTGGGGACGTCAGTACAACGCCAGCCCCCAATCCGGCCAGCATTTTGGAGCCGTCGAAGTGCATAATCCAATTGGAGTATGCGCCATACTCTTTAGGGAGTTCGGCTTCGGTCCATTCAGCGACAAAGTCAGCCAAAACTTGTGACTTTATAGCTCGCCGAGGTTTGTAAGTTATATCGAATGGTAAGAGCTCAATGGCCCATTTTGCAATCCTGCCCGTCGCGTCGCGGTTGTTTATAATGTCGTTGAGGGGTACTTCGGAGGCCACTGTTATCGAACACTCTTGAAAGTAGTGTCGGAGCTTCCGGGATGCCATGAACACTGCATACGCTATCTTTTGATAGTGCGGGTAACGGGACTTGCAGGGGGTTAACACAGTGGATACGTAGTACACTGGTTTTTGAAGAGGGAATTTATGCCCTTCTATCTCTCGTTCGACGACGAGTACTGCGCTTACAACTTGATGTGTTGCCGCGATGTATAACAACATTGGTTCGCCCAGATTGGGCGCAGCCAGGACCGGATTCGTTGCCAATATGGCTTTTATTTCTTCGAGTCCGGCAGTGGCAGCATCCGTCCACTCGAAGTGTTTGGTGCGCCTAAGGAGGCGATAGAGAGGCAATGCCTTTTCTCCTAGACGGGAGATAAAGCGGCTTAGAGCTGCCATGCATCCAGTCAATTTTTGTATTTGCTTGAGGTCTTTTGGAATGTCTAGCTGTGACAGAGCTTGGATTTTGGCTGGGTTTGCTTCAATTCCTCTACCGGATACAATGAAGCCCAGGAGCTTTCCGGCTGGTACGCCGAAAACACATTTTTCCGGATTCAGCTTGATGTCATATGCTCTTAGGTTGTCGAATGTGAGCCTCAAGTCGTCTACTAGAGTTTCGACGTGTTTGGTTTTGACGACTACGTCGTCTACGTATGCCTCTACTGTTTTGCCGATCTGGGTGGCCAGACATGTTTGAATCATGAGCTGATATGTTGCGCCGGCGTTTTTAAGTCCGAAGGGCATCGTGTTGAAGCAGAATGGTCCATATGGGGTGATGAATGCCGTTGCGGCTTGGTCTGCTTCCGCCATCTTGATTTGATGGTAGCCTGAGTATGCGTCAAGGAAGCACAGTGAATTGTGTCCTGCGGTAGCGTCGATTATCTGGTCGATGCGGGGGAGGGGGAAGGGATCCTTTGGGCAGGCCTTGTTGAGGTCTTTAAAATCGACACATAGGCGCCAAGATTTGTCCTTCTTTGGTACCATTACCAGGTTTGCTAGCCAATCCGGATGTTTGATATCTCTGATGAATCCGGCTTCCAATAGTTTGGCTAGCTCTTCTCCCATTGCCTGTCTTTCGGGTTTGGAAAATCGTCGAAGAGCCTGTTTGACTGGCATGAATCCTTTTAGGATGTTTAGGCTGTGTTATGCCAATCTGCGTGGGATTCCGGGCATATCCGAAGGGTGCCAGGCGAAAATGTCCCAATTTTCCCAAAGGAATTCTCACAGTGCGGCGTCTACATCAGGGTTCAACTGTGCCCTGATGGAAGCCGTCTTTGTCGGGTCCGTTGGATGGACCTGGAATTTTACTATTTCGTCCGCTGGTTTAAAGGAGGTGGACTTGGATCTCTTATCGAGTATCACATCGTCTCTAATCACAGTAGAGCGTAGCGTGGTAAGTTCTTCTGCCGCTAGGGCTTCGGATAGTGCCTCCAGGGCTAATGCAGCTGTCTTGTTTTCGGCGCGGAGTACTATGTCCGGATCACTAACGAGAGTGATTATTCCGCCGGGCCCAGGCATTTTGAGCTTCATGTACCCGTAATGGGGTACGGCTTGGAAAATTATGAATGCCTCTCGTCCTAATATAGCGTGATATCCGCTGTTGAACGGGGCCACTTGGAACGTGACTTCTTCGGATCTGTAATTGTCCGGCGAGCCGAACACCACACCGAGTGTGATTTTTTGGGTGCAGCGCGCTTCCCGGCTAGGGATTATTCCTCTGAAGGTTGTGCTGCTTCGCTCAATGCGGCTCCAGTCTATTTCCATTTTTTGAAGAGTTTCCTCGTAGATGAGGTTTAATCCGCTGCCGCCATCCATGAGGACCTTTGTAAGTCGAAAGCCGTCCACTATTGGACCAAGTACCAGTGCGGCTGGTGCTCGGGCTGTTCGGAATTTAGGTTCGTCGTTGGCGTTGAAGGTGATGGCTGTATCGCTCCATGGATTTGTTGTTGCTACTTGGTAGACTTCGGCGAGGCTGCGGATTGTTCGTTTCCGCATATTATTTGATGCGAAAGTCTTGAAGACTGTTGATACCGTACCGGTATTGTTGGAGTGGTTTTCCAGGGCTAGAAGCTTCTCGCCACTTTTGGCCACCTGCTGTAATATCCTACATGCTCGAAGGCTATGTGTTGGGGTGGCGCCCTCTGTACTGTGAATTTTACAGGGTCCGCTAAGCCACCCCTCCAGTACGGTTCCATGCCCTTTATGGGGTTTTTGCTTTTTGGTTTTTGTACCCGGTGCCTGAGTGTAATGCACCCTTTTGTTGCGGACTGGGGTTGTATTCAGGGCCGGATTGTCCCAAAACTTAATTTCGCTTTTCCGGAAACTTTCCATCGCACAGTACTTTCATACTATGGATGCCAGGTCGGCGAAGCGTGTAACTTCACGACGGTTGATGGCGTTCAAGATTCCCTTGTCCGTGCAATTATTGCGAAAGATTGAGATTGTGTTTTCCTCTCGGCAGTCCTTTATCCTGTCCATAACCAGGAGGAATCTGGCCCAGTAATGATGTACTATTTCAGTGGGCTCTTGCCGGATTAGAGATAGATCGCATATGTCTGGGCGGGTGGGTGGAATTGAGTCCGGAACCCTACCCATCTCAAGGCTCAAGGGCCGAGAAGTTTCCGAATTTGGAAGCTTGGAAAGTGGAACGTTGTCCAACGAGTCCGGTCCAATACCTGACTTTAGGTTCAGTGCTTGATCAAAGTCCGTCCTTCCGCGGGAATCCGGCATGGAGGGTTCGGCAGCCCGGACATGACTAGTTTTCAATACAGGAGAAGAGTCGCCGCATTGTTCCTCTACCACTGCAACGTGGTGGGTGACCCGGGGAGAGTTAATCTCTCTCAGATCGGTTTTAAGCCCAATCTGATTGTAGTCTGTAGCGACTCCCAGGGCGGCGATGCGATCCAAGAGCTCGTTTACGGACGAGAGCTCTATTGGATCCAGCCGCTCGGCGAATTCCGAGCTGACGTGAAGATTGTTTTTGACGACTTGAGAGGTCATTGTCGAAGCGGTGGCCGGACAGGCGGTCATAAGAAAACGACCTAGCCGGACAGTTTGGCCGGCAGCCAAGGCTCCTTTGGCGAAAATACCGTCCTTGAAGACGGGAGGAGGCATCCTTCCTATCGGTGACGGCACAGAGGAACTCTCAATGAAAGCACCAATGTCGGTGTCAAAACCGGCGGATCTCGGGTAGGGGGTCCCGAACTGTGTGTCTAGGCGGATGGTAACAGGAGACAAGGGACACGATGTTTTTACCCAGGTTCGGGCCCTCTCAATGGAGGTAAAACCCTACTCCTGCTTGATTGATATTGATGATATGGGTAGTACAAGAGTGGATCTACCACGAGATCAAGGAGGCTAAACCCTAGAAGCTAGCCTATGGTATGATTGTTGTAATGGTTGTTGTGTCCTACGGACTAAAACCCTCCAGTTTATATAGACACCAGAGAGGGCTAGGGTTACACAGAGTCGGTTACAATGGTAGGAGATCTACATATCCGTATCGCCAAGCTTGCCTTCCACGCCAAGGAAAGTCCCATCCGGACACGGGACGGAGTCTTCAATCTTGTATCTTCGTAGTCTTGGAGTCCGGCAGACGATGATAGTCCGGCTGTCCGGACACCCCCTAGTCCAGGACTCTCTCAAACGTTGATAGACTTTCGCTTGATGTTGATTCTCTTAAACTTAGATCTACTCCTCCTAAGCATGATATCAATGAGTCTCTCAAAGCCATGAGAATTTCCATTGATGAGTGCAAGGAAAGAACCGCTAGATTGCGTGCTAAGAAAGATTGCTTTGTAAAGGCGTGTTCTTCTAGTTTCCATGAAATAATGATGAAGATCTTAAAGTTATTGATGCATCTCCTATTATATCTATGTTTTGCAATATGAATCTTGATAATAATGGGACTGGAGATCAGTCAACTTTATTTAGAAGGCGTCCCAAGAATTCGGAGTTTTTAGATCTTGATGCTAAATTTGGTAAAAGTGGGATTGGAGAGGTCATGACTTTAAATAGCATTGAACCCACTATCTTGGATTTCAAGGAATTTGATTACGATAATTGTTCTTTAGAAGGTTGTATTTCCTTGTTGCAATCCCTTGTTAATTCTCCTCATGCTTATAGTCAAAATAAAGCTTTTACCAAACATATTATTGATGCCTTGATGCAATCTTATGATGAAAAACTTAATTTGGAAGTTTCTATACCTACAAAACTTAATGATGAGTGGGAACCTACTATAAAGATTAAAATTAAAGATCATGAGTGTTTTGCTTTGTGTGATTTGGGTGCTAGTGTTTCTACGGTTCCGAAAACTTTATGTGATATTCTATGTTTCCATGATCTTGATGATTGCTCTTTAAATTTGCACCTCGCGGATTCCACCATTAAAAAGCCAATGGGAAGGATGAATGATGTTCTCATTGTTGCAAATAGAAATTTGGCTCCCGTAGATTTTATTGTTTTTTATATAGATTGCAATCTTTCTTGCCCTATTATTCTTGGTAGACCTTTCCTTAGAACGATTGACGCGATTATTGATATGAAGGAAGGGAATATTAGATTCGAATTTCCATTAACGAAAGGCATGGAGCACTTTCCAAGAAAGAAAGTCAAATTACCTTATGAATCTATCATGCGAGCTACTTATGAATTGAGTGCCAAAGATGGCACTACTTAGATCTATCTTCACTTTTATGCCTAGCTAGGGGCGTTAAACGATAGCGCTAGTTGGGAGGCAACCCAATTTTATTCGTGTTTTTTGTTTTTGTTTCTGTTTAGTAATAAATTTTGCATCTGCCTTCTGTTTAGATGTGTTTTTATGTTTTAATTAGTGTTTGTGCCAAGTAGAACCTATAGCATAACCTATGATGATAGTTAATTTGATTCTGCTGAAAAACAGAAACTTTGCACACACGAAATTAGTTTTTTTAAATCACAGAAACGTGCTTTCGCGTTGATTCTTTTTGATGCCGATCAATAGACAAATTGTCCAGGACTTCCTATTTTGGTAGGATTTTTAGAGTTCCAGAAGTTTGTGTTAGTTACAGATTGCTACAGACTGTTCTGTTTTTCATAGATTCTGCCTTTCGTGTGTTGTTTGCTTAATTTGATGCATCTATGGTCAGTATTAAGTAGTATGCACCATAGAGAACTTGGAATACAATAGGTTTAACACCAAAATAAATAAATAAATAATGAGTTCATTACACTACCTTATGTGGTGGTTTTGTTTTCTTTCACTAACGGAGCTTATGAGATTTCCTGTTGAGTTTTGTGTTGTGAAGTTTTCAAGTTTTGGGTAAAGATTTGATAGACTATGGAATAAGGAGTGGCAAAAGCCTAAGCTAGGGGATGCCCATGGTACCCCAAGATATTCAAGAATAGCCAAAAGCCTAAGCTTGGGGATGCCCCGGGAAGGCATCCCCTCTTTCGTCTTCGTTCATTGGTAACTTTACTTGGAGCTATATTTTTATTCGCCACATGATATGTGTTTTGCTTGGAGCGTCGTGTATTATATTAGTATTTGATTTTTAGTTTACCACAATCATCCTTGCTGCACACACCTTTTGGGAGAATCCTACTTGATAAAAATTTATTATAATATGCTATGTGCTTCACTTATATCTTTTGAGCTTGATAATTTTTGCTCTAGTGCTTCACTTATATCTTTTAGAGCACGGCGGTGGCTTAATTTTGTAGAAATTTCTAGTCTCTCATACTTCACTTATATTATTTTGAGAGTCTTTTAGAACAGCATGGTATTTGCTATGGTTATAAAATTGGTCCTAGAATGGTAGGCATCCAAGTTGGGTATAATAAAAACTATCATAGGAAGTGAATTGGATGCTATGATCAATTTGATACTTGATAATTGTTTTGAGATATGGAGGTAGTGATATTATAGTCATGCTAGTTGGATGATTATGAATTTAAAGAATGCTTGTGTTGAAGTTAGCAAGTCCTGTATCATGCACGTATGGTTAAAGTTGTGTAACAAATTTGAAACATGAAGTGTACCTGGCTTGTGCATCCTTATGAGTGGCGGTCGGGGACGAGCGATGGTCTTTTCCTACCAATCTATCCCTCTAGGAGCATGCGCGTAGTGCTTGGTTTTTGATGATTTCTAAATTTTTGCAATAAGTATATGAGTTCTTTGACTAATGTTGAGTCCATGGATTATACGCACTTTTACCTTTCCACCATTGCTAGCCTCTTCGGTACCGTGCATTGCCCTTTCTCACCTTGAGAGTTGGTGCAAACTTCGCCGGTGCATCCAAACCCCGTGATATGATACGCTCTATCACACATAAACCTCCTTATATCTTCCTCAAAACAAACACCATACCTACCTATTATGGCATTTCCATAGCCATTCCGAGATATATTGCCATGCAACTTTCCACCATTCCGTTCATCATCATCATCATGACATACTTCACTTTTGTCATATTGCCAATGCATGATCATGTAGTTGACATCATATTTGTGGCAAAGCCGCCATGCATAATTTTTCATACATGTCACTCTTGATTCATTGCACCATCCTGGTACACCGCCGGAGGCATTCATATAGAGTCATATCTTATTCTAGTTTCAAGTTGTAATTCATATGTTGTAATCAATGAAAGTGTGATGATCATCATTATTAGAACATTGCCCAAAAAAGAAAAAAAAAGAAAGGCCAAAGAAAAAAAGAAAAAAAGAAAAGAAAGAAAAAAAAAAGAAAAAAAAGAGAAGAAAATAAATAAAAGGGGCAATGTTACTATCTCTTTTTCCACACTTGTGCTTCAAAGTAGCACCTTGTTCTTCATGTAGTGAGTCTCATATAGTGTGCTTTATAGTAGCACCATGTTTTTCATATAGAGAGTCTCATATGTTGTCACTTTCATATACTAGTGGGAATTTTTCATTAGAGAACTTGGCTTGTATATTCCTACGATGGGTTTCCTCAAATGCCCTAGGTCTTCGTGAGCAAGCAAGTTGGATGCACACCCACTAGTTTTCTTTTGTTGAGCATTCATTTATAGCTCTAGGTCATCCGTTGCATGGCAATCCCTACTCCTCATGTTGATATCAATTGATGGGCATCTCCATAGCCCGTTGATTATCCTCATCGATGTGAGACTTCCTCCTTTTTTGTCTTCTCCACACAATCCCCATCATCATATTCTATTTCACCCATAGTGCTATATCCATGGCTCACGCTCATGTATTGCGTGAAGGTTGAAAAAGTTTGAGATTATTTAAGTACGAAACAATTGCTTGGCTTGTCATCGGGAGTGTAGAATTTGGGAACATCTTTGTGTGACGAAAATGAAGCATAGCCTAACTATATGATTTTGTAGGGATGAACTTTCTTTAGCCATGTTATTTAGAGAAGACATGATTGCTTTGATTATTATGCTTGAAGTATTACTATTTCTTTTGTCAATATGAACTTTTATTTTGAATCATTTGGATCTGAACATTCGTGCCACAATAAAGAAAATTACATTGAGAGTTATGCTAGGTAGCATTCCGCATCAAAAATTCTGTTTTTATCATTTACCTACTCGAGGACGAGCAGGAATTAAGCTTGCGGATTCTTGATACGTCTCCAACGTATCTATAATTTTTGATTGTTCCATGCTATTATATTACCCCTTTAGGATGTTTATGGGCTTTATTTTACATATTTATATCATTTTTGGGACTAACATACTAACCAAAGGCCCAGCCCGTATTGCTGTTTTTTTTGCCTATTTCAGTATTTCGAAGAAAAGGAATATGAAACGGAGTCCAAATGGTATGAAACCTTCGGGAGCGTGATTTTTGGAACGAACTTGATCCAGAGGACTAGGAGTGCAAGTCAAGAAGCAATCAAGGCGCCCAGGAGATAGGAGGGCGCGCCCACCCCTCCTGGGCGCGCCCCTGTCTCCTGGGCCCCACGAGCGGCCACTGACGTACTTCTTCCTCCTATATATACCTACGTACCCCGAAAACATCCAGGGAGCCAACGAAAAACAATTTCCACCGTCGTAACCTTCTGTATCCGCGAGATCCCATGTTGGAGCCTTCGCCGGTGCTCCTCCGGAGAGGGAATCGACCACAGAGGGCTTCTACATCAACACCATACCCCTCCGATGAGTTGTGAGTAGTTTACCACAGACCTTCGGGTCCATAGTTATTAGCTAGATGGCTTCTTCTCTCTTTTTGGATCTCAATACAATGTTCTCCCCCTCTCTTGTGGAGATCTATTCGATGTAAACTCTTTTTGCGGTGTGTTTGTCGAGATCCGATGAATTGTGGGTTTATGATCAAGTTTATCTATGAGAAATATTTGAATCTTCTTTGAATTCTTTTATGTATGATTGAGTTATCTTTGCAAGTCTCTTCGAACTATCAGTTTGGTTTGGCCTACTAGACTGATCTTTCTTGCAATGGGAGAAGTGCTTAGCTTTGGGTTCAATCTTGCGGTGTCCTTACCCAGTGACAGAAAGGGTTGCAAGGCACGTATTGTATTGTTGCCATCGAGGATAAAAAGATGGGGTTTATATAATATTGCTTGAGTTTTTCCCTCTACATCATGTCATCTTTCTTAATGCGTTACTCTGTTCTTATGAACTTAATAATCTAGATGCATGCTGGATAGCGGTCGATGTGTGGAGTAATAGTAATAGATGCAGGCAGGAGTCGGTCTACTTGTTGCGGACGTGATGCCTATATACATGATCATGCCTAGATAATGTCATAATTATTCGCTTTTCTATCAATTGCTCGACAGTAATTTTTTCACCCACCGTAATACTTATGCTATCTTGAGAGAAGCCACTAGTGAAACCTATGGGCCTTGGGTCTATCTTTTATCTTATAAGCTTTCAATCTACTTTTATTTGCATCCTTACTTTTTGCATCTATATTATAAAATACCAAAAATATATTTATCTTATCATACTATCTCTATCAGATCTCACTTTCGCAAGTGGCCGTGAAGGGATTTACAACCCCTTTATTGCGTTGGTTGCGAGTTCTTTGTTTGTTTGTGTAGGTGCGTGGGACTTTTGAGGAGCCTCATACTGGATTGATACCTTGGTTCTCAAAAACTGAGGGGAATACTTACGGTACTATTGCTGCATCACCCTTTCCTCTTCAAGGAAAACCAACGCAAGCTCAAGACGTTGCATGCTCCCATAAAGCGTCCAACTTGATCTCTGCAGATTGTGCCCACTAAGCCATGCTCACCTCGATGACCTACAGCTGCGTCCACATTTAATTTAAAGTGACCTTCTGGAGGAGGTAGCCATTGCTGTGATCTTGCTGCTGCTGCTCTTCCCGGGTTCAACATTGGTTGATTTATCATGTCTATCTCCCATAAGTAAGAACTGATAAAACTATGGATAGTGTGTGGAGTCTGAAAAATTCCCTCGTGAATTGCTTTCCTTCGAGCTCCCTAGATTGCCCACAAGGTCACCGCCAGCCTTACAAACTTGTCCGGTTTCAGCTCTCCTTCATCGCAAAAATCCAGCTCTTCGCACCATCATGTTGTATTCCGCTTAACTGATCAATCACCTCGTCAGAAGACAGAGCCCATGTGCCGCGGGACCTCGGGAAGTCTAGTAGCGCATGCTTCCAAGTGTCATGCACTCCACATAAAGGGCAGGATGCCGTAGTCGACATATTGCAACGGTGAAGAACCTCACCTGCAGGGATCGAATGCTTTGCAAGGCGTCACAAGAAAACCCTAATCTTGGATGGTACTTTCAGCTTCCAGATTGATGTCCACTCCTTGCTTTCCGTGTTGATATTGGATGGCCCTTCCACTCCATCTAGCCAGTTCTCCCTGTTGATCTTAGTGCCCACCAGCATTCTGTAAGCCGAACCAACTAAAAAATGACCACGCTTCTCCTCGCTCCAGGCCCAGAAATCCTCCACCCGTCTAGTGCAGATCGGGATTTTCAGAATTTCTTCTGCATCAAATGATGTGAACACCGAACGCACAAGATCTTCTTTCCATGATGCTGTGGTGGTCTCAATGAGCTCAGACACCCGCTGCGGTGGATCGTCCACAAAGGAAGTGACGGGGCGTTTAAAACTTGACCTAGGAATCCAGTTGTGGCGCCAAATATTAGTGGACTCGCCGTCTCCAATTCTGCGTATAATTTCTTTGATCATGACATCCCTGCCATCTATTATTGCCCTCCAAATCTGGGATGAGTTAGACCCAAATACTGCATCTAGCAAGGAACACTCTAGATAATAGACTGACTTCAAGATTCTAGCACTCAAAGACCCATCATCATTCATAATTCTCCATGCTTGTCGAGCCAAGAGGGCTAAGTTAAATAGCTCCAAGTCTCTGAAACCGAGACCACCCATGTATTTTGGTCTGATCATTACATCCCAAGCTACCCATGTTGGCTTCCTCCTACCTCTCTTGCTTCCCCACCAAAACTGACGGATGATGGAAGTTACACTGTCACAAACTTCTCTCGGTAGTTTGAAGCATGGCATAGAGTAGACCGGAATTGCTTGTGCTATGGACTTTATAAGCACCTCCTTACCAGCCGCTGACAAGAGTTTTTTCATCCATCCTCGCACCTTTTCCAATACTCTGTTTTGCAGGTATTTAAATGTGCCATTCTTAGAGTGCCCCCACATCTGTTGGCATGCCCAAATATCGTTCACTACACTACTAGGGAAAAGCCTATACACAGAATCTTATCAGTGGCGCGCTTTAAAATAAGGCGTTGCTGCTAATTAGCAGTAGCATGCTCAAGAGTAACTCGCTGCTGAAACAAATATAGCAGTAGCGCGCCCGCTCAAAGATGCGCTACTGCTATAATTCCGACGAGGCCGCCGCGAGGCTAGTTATAGCAGCAACGCGTTATAACGATGGGCGCTACTGCTACGTAGCATAGTAGCAGCGCATTTCGCCAATAAGCGCTACTGCTAAGTTTACTACAAAAATTAAGTCCCACCTCGCTCCGTGAAGAGAGTTTCTACCACCTTAAATATGTTACTTCTCAAACTTTGACAAGCACTTGGTCTTCATTGAACTCTATGTGTAGAATTTGTGGCTGCAATATGAGTCTTCACCTGTTCCTAAACCGGTGAGGACTCATATTGACAAATCAGATTGTACACGAAAAGATCGTTGATGATCAATGTATTTTTGATACATTGAACAAAGTATATTTTTACATGCTGACACATAGCAGTAGCGCTTTTTTGTGAAAGGTGTTGCTGCTAGGTAGCTTAGCAGTAGCGTCTTTCTCTATAGCGCGCTATTGCTAAGCCATTCCATCTCCCACCCCCCATCTCCTCTATTCGATCCACTCACGGTCACACACTCACTGGATCCCCTCTCAATCCCCCGCGCCGGTCCACCCCCGTCACCCCTCCTCCCTCTACGCCGCCGTCACCTCCTCCTCCTTGCTGGACTCGATACCGGCCTCCTCCTCCGTCCTCCCTCTCCACTCGCCGCTGGCCGGCCCCTCCTCGCTCTGCCTTCCTCCTCCGTCCTCCCTCCACTGGCCGCCGGCCGGCCCCTCCTCGCTCCGCCTTCCTCCTCCGTCCTACTCTCTTCTCCCTCCTCGAGTCGCCCCTCCTTCTCCCTCCTGCCCGCTACATTTTGATTTAGTAGGCTAGTTCATATGCAACATTTTGATTTAGTTGATATGATTCGGTTGATTTAGTAGGCTAGTTGATTTAGTTGATTTAGAACATTTTGATTTAGTTGATTTAGTAGGCTAGTTCATTTAGTTGATTTAGAACATTTTGATTTAGTTGATTTAGTAGGCTAGTTCATTTAGTTGATTTAGAACATTTTGATTTAGTTGATTTAGTAGGCTAGTTCATTTAGTTGATTTAGAACGTTTTGATTTAGTTGATTTAGTAGGCTAGTTGATTTAGAACATTTTGATTTAGTTGATTTAGTAGCCTAGTTCATTTAGTTGATTTAGAACATTTTGATTTAGTTGATTTAGTAGGCTAGTTCATTTAATTGATTTAGTATGCACCATTTTATTGTTATTTTTTATATACATGGATAGGTACGTAGTTGCTTTTGTTTTTTTAATAAGTTACTTTTTGGCAAAATGTAGGTGGTACCTTGTCATCTAATATGTTACTAGATCTTAGGATTATAATTGTCCATCAAATTGCTTCTCGCGGAAGAACCAAAAATATCACATGCTACTGTTTTTCTTTCCTTTGAAGTGGATCGTTAATCCTTTGCTCATATTGCTTTAGGAAAAATGACGCCACCACCACCTCCACTATGTGGACTGTGCAAGTCAAGATGCGCCAGCAGCCTTGCAACTGGCAAGCTGTTCGGCATCTACTTCCAGCCGAGTTTTCGTCATGCGGCGGTAAGAAATTAGATGAAATGTAATAACTATTTTATTTTTAGTGTTGCATTACTGCATTGTGTCATTTTGCTTATTTTACACAGATCGTCCCATGCAATGTGAGGTTGAAATTCAACAAGTTGATAGGAGACACTGTGACATTTGAGGCTCCTGGGAGGCCGTACACTATGGAGGTCGAGAAAGGACGCAATATGTTGCAGATTAGAGGATATGGATGGGCCCGTTTCGTCGCTCGCATGCGTCTTACTGGTGGTGAGTTGATCAGCTTCTCCTTCCGAGCAGAAAGACCCAAGCTGGCTGTCATTTATCTCAACCTGGTGGAAGATGATGAAGATGACGAAGATGATGAAGATAATGAGGACCCACTCGATGAAGATGATGAGGACCCACTTCATTAAGCCATCGTAGCTCAAAGAACAAGGCTGAGCGAGGAGGAGGTGTCCAACCTGTGGGACATAATTCCGCCACGTGCTGACTTTGTCGGGGTGCCATTCGTGACCCACCTGACAAATACCATGGTTGATCGACATGATATGGTATGTTATACTTACAAATGCAAATTATCCGATGAAATACTTAGTGTACAGTCCAATGATATGGTATGTTGTGTGGAATCTAGTCGATGATATGTTTTAGTGTAGAGTTCGATCACATGCTTATTAGTGTAGAATCTAAGGAAACTATTAATAGTGTAGATAATTCATATGTACTTATTCACGAGGCTATTTATTAATTGATATGTTTTTCTTATTCAGAAATTGGCAAAGAGCATATCTGTGAGTTATGGTATCGAGCCTGATGAAGAAGACTCAGCTGGACTACGCCTTACCGCAAGGGGCTCCGTCACAACCTGTATTACCACATGGACACGGACGGTCGCACACACTTAAACTCGGTTGGGTGGAAGAAATTCCTCAATGGCAAGAATCTTCGTGTTGGACAGGCCATCCTAATTACTATCAGGAACACCAACCGCCCAGGCTTGAGGATGATGATTGTCTTCGATATCATCTAGAACTACATATGTGTGTGTGGCTATATCATCTAGAACTACATATGTGTGTGTGGCTATATCATCTAGAACTACATATGATGATCGTCGTTGATATCATCTAGAACTACATATGATGATCGCTGTTGATATGACCTTGTACTGCTTGAGGATGCATGTTGACTATGCATGAAATTGTTATCTAGTTCTCCCTTCGTTCCAAATTACTCGTCGTGGTTTGAACTAAAACCACGACGAGTAATTTGGAACGAAGGGAGTACTACCCAGTAATAGTTTATGAATTTGATATCTACTAGTAGTACCAAGTATCTAGTATCTGAAAGGGAAACTGAAAGGGAAAGGGGTACGGGGGGAAATGATGAAAGATATAGCAGTAGCGAGGGACTGCGAAATCGCTACAGCTAGGTAATAGTAGCACGTTCATAAAAAGCGTTGCTCATATAGTCCACAATAGTAGCGCGGGTGAGGGCCGCACTACTACTATAAGTTAGCTGTAGCGCCTTATTAGTAGCGCGGCCACCCGCGCTGCTGCTAGCCTCAAAACCCGCGCTACTACTAGGGCTTTCCCTAGTAGTGCTAAGAGATTCATTATGTACCTGAAGACTGTTCTTTATACCATCTCTAATTGGTTGAGGACATCCTTTACTAAAAAATATCGAGGAATTCTCATTGTTTATCCTCTGACCCGATGCATTGCAATCTATACCTACTAATAAAGCAAGGTGCGTTTCTTCGATTTTTTCATCCGTTCACCGACGAAAAGATTTTTTTTTAACCGAGGTGGTACTAAATTTTTGTGCGTTCATCAGCTACAAAAGAAAAACGGTTTGTGCAGGATTTCGTACCTGGGCCGCGCGACGAGGCCCAGGGTAGCCAAACCGCTTATTTTCCAGCCCACGCAGCTGACAGAACTCTATTTATCGCACGGAGCGTCAAATACACAAAGTTTCACGAAGGGCACCCAATACTGGGCCTGCCCACTTTCGTTTTATCGTGTGTTTTGTGTTTTTTTCTGTTTATTTCTTTTTTTCCTATTTCTTTCTACTTTTTTCCATTCCAAGTTTAATTTCGGTTTTTCCTTCTTTAGTAAATTCCTAATTTTCTAAAAAACTAAGAATTTAATTTTTTTTTCATCAAGTTTTCGACAAACGTTCCAAATTCTAAAACAAAATATGTTTTGAAAAATGTTCAGAACTTTATTTTTTTCTTCTTTCTGAAAGTTGTTGAAAATAAAAAAAAATGTCCCAATTTTTTAAAAAAGTGCTTTTATTTCGCAAAATTATACATTAATTCCAATATTTTTTTTTGCATTTGAAAAAATGTTTCAAATTTGAAAATGTTGTTGTTTTAGTGAAATGTTTACGAAGTTAAAATAATTTTATTAATTGAGCAAAACGTTTTCAAAATTTTTCTGAATGTTTATAACATTTTACCATATTGGAAAATTGTTTACTAATTCAAAAAATGTTTAGGTTATTATATAAGGTTCATGTTTTCAGAAAGTGTTTGTGAACTTCAAAAAAATATTTCAATTTAAACTTTGTTCATGTTTTTGGAAATATTCAGAATTTTCCAAAAGTTGTTTGGAATTTCAATAATTGTTCATGTTTCAAAGAATGTACGCAAATTCATTCTTATTTTTTATGATAAGCTCATAAAAAATCAACAGATGTTTGAAAACTGACACTGCATTATGTTCTTAAATATTCGCGCTGGTCATTAGTTATTACGACATGTTTCTTCAACTAGCTAGAAGCACGTCATCGAGTCTTTGATTTATGTATTGCATTTAGTAATACGTCCAGTTACGCCATGATAGGAGACGCCGACCAACCCCACAACTATCAAGATCTCGTACGCCAAACATGACCGGCAAGAAGATCCCAGCTCCTACGTCCGTTGGCCACCGCTTTCCAAAATTATTAACGATATCCAATATTTTTTTGCATTTGAAAAAATGTTTCAAATTTGGAAATATTGTTGTTTTTGTGAAAAGTTTACGAAATGAAAATAGTTTTATTAATTGAAAAAAGTTTTCAATTTTTTTGAATGTTTAAAACTTTTTACCATTTTGGAAAATTGTTCACTAATTCAAAAAAATAGGTTATTGTAAAAGGTCCATGTTTTCAGAAAATATTTGTGAACTTCAAAAAAATTCCAATTTAAATTTTTTCATGTTTTTGGAAATATTCAGAATTTTCAAAAAGTTGTTTGGAATTTTAAAAATTGTTCATGTTTCGAAGAATATACGCAAATTCATTCTTATTTTTATGATAAGTTTGAAAAAAAATCAAAAGATGTTTCAAAACTGACGCTGCATTATGTTCTTAAATATTCATGTTGGTCATTGGTTATTACGACATGTTTCTTCTTCTAGCTAGCAGCATGTCATCGGGTCTTTGATTTATGTACTGCAATTAGTAATACATCCAGTTACGCTGTGATAGGAGATGACGACCAACCCCACCACTATCAAGATTTCGTACGCCAAACATGACCTGCAAGAAGATTGCAGCTCCTACCTCCGTCGGCCACCGCTGCGGAGACTGTTTTCGGAGGACACATCATTTTTCTCCCGTTGCTTCTCTTAATAAATATCTCTCCCGTTGCAACGCACGGGCATATGTGCTAGTACATATAACGTAGGTTTGATACTTGATCAGCCCCCTCCACACTTGACTTGAAAAGCAATAGGCTATCATCTGCAAATAAAAGATGATTAACAACTTCGCATTGCTGACCTGCTGTTGTCGCTTCGTTGCTGGACAAAACCTCGAACGGGCCTGTCACAAAGCCGATTCACTTTGTGGGCCTTTGGCCTTTCCATTGAGCGTTGGTTTCAAAATTGATGCTTTTGTTTTGTTGGGTTCAGAGCACATACGTATCTCTATACCATACGTGATAAGGAAAACCCGTTGGGTTCAGTTGAACCCAATGCCCTGTTTGGATGCTGCAGTTAGAGTTAGAGTTGGTTAGTTCATGCTAAACTAACCCTAGAGGATCCAAACAGGTGGAGTTAGATAGCAGTTAGTTGCTCTAACCTGGCAAAAAAATCCAACCCGGTGGGAAGGTGCTAATTGGAGTTAGATGTGGTTGGTCTCATTAAAAAATACCCTCTCCTGCACCCGTACCTCATCCTCCCGCACCAGCCAGCTGCCCCAATCGCCCCGCCCCGTCGCCCCAATCCCGCCACCCCTGCCGCCGCTCCCGCAGCCCCCGCCGCCCCTGTTCCGCAGCTCCCCGCTGCGCCCGCCCGTTGCCCCCATCCCGCCACCACTTCCCCCGCCCCCATCCCTCCCCGTTCAGCCACTCGAGCCACGGCGTCCTCTTGCGCCCCCGTCGCCGTTAAGCCACTCAACCAGCGCCCCTCGTTGCGGCTAGGCTTCACTTATTCGTGGAGTCTTCACTGATTGCGCCTAGGCTTCTTCAAGAGCGATGTGAAGTCAGTATTTGTTGTTCGTCAACCTTTTATGATTCAAGGCCACACCAAATCCGGCTAGAAAATGAGAAAAAATGCATTTATTGTCAATCTAACCCTGTGATCCAAACAACCAACTCAGTTAGAGTTAGTTCAGGGTTAGTCTAGAGTTAGAAATTAACTCTAACTCTAACCTTGGATAGAGTATCCAAACAGGACCAAAATTCCAAGTCGTTTTCCTCGAAAAAATAAAACAAAAACAAAGTCCAAGTCGTAGTCATGTTTGACGCCGAGTCGGCTAGTCCTAGTCGATTTAATCTGTTCTATCTATAAATTAAACAAAGGAAAGGACAACTTTGAAGCCAACGTAGGGGTGAAGGAAGAAAAGGAAATCGCGTACGTACCTCGCTGGAAGACGGCGCGGCCGGCAGGCTGTGTCGTCAACGTCGAGGCTGCACCAACACATAGGCGCTCTCTCCGTCCATTCTCCAGGGTAGAGTAAGTCCCTTCAGCTCTCCATCTGCCTTTTTTTTCTTTTCTTTTCTTGGAACACTTTTCCAAGCTACGACACATCGTACTGAATGTTTGCCTCTTCTTCTCTTTTCTTGTTCCCAGCGAGGAATCAGGATGATTGTCTTGGACGACCTGTTCGACACTAGTGCAGAACCGGGCTATAGCACCAGTTCGTAAGACCCTTTAGTGCCGGTTCTGTAACCGGCACAAAAGGATGGAGACTAAAGGTCTCTCCTTCTTTAGTACCGGTTCTGCACGAACCATCGCTAAATGGCCACCACGTGGCACGTGCCAGCGCCGGGGGCGGGGACCCCTCTAGTACCCGTTGGTAACACCAACCGGTACTAAAAGGTTTGGGGGGTTTGGGATTCATGATTTTTTTTTTAGTTTTGTGTTTTTCATTTAATTCTTTTTCGTTTGCTGGTATTTTACGATACAACATATTTGTACACGTTATGCATATATAAATAAAACTTCTCGTAGAACCGATAATATATGACCCGGTCGAGCAATTTGTACTACGTTTGCTGGTATATTTGTACTACGTTTGCTGGTATACTCTTTTGGGATCTATGACCCGGTCGAGCAAAAATCTCGTTATTTCCTCTTGAAGTGCTCGTATGCGCTTCTTAGTTAGGAGCGTCTCCCGCACCTCATTGAATTATTAAGAAGGAGATCAATATGCATATGTATTAGTTGTGTGACTAGATATCAATAATGATGTAAAAATTGTGAATACTGTTCTGACAAACGTACCCGTAGCTGTCTATCAGATTTGGTCCTTTCGGACGCCATCATGCGAATGTTCTCGCAAACGTAGTATGCACAGACTTCAGTCCCCGGCGCCTGCTTGGGCCTTTATGAGAATAGAATTTAATCAAATAATAATTAATCAAGCATAATAATTAATGGTATTGAAACAAGAATTCAAGAGATGGTAGCTAGCTAGTAGTACTACTTAATTACTTACATTGGGTCGAAACCAATACAACCTTTTTCGCCATTAGCCTGGAGTCACGCTGATTAACTTTTCCCAAGCCCTGCCCGCCGACAAAGAAAATAAATAAAGGAGTTATTAAATAGTTGATATCAGGAAATGACGAACTAAAGAGGCCGAATATAGTTAATAATGATTGAAATTACCTGTCGACTATCCCCTTCAAGATTGAGTAGTCACTTTTTTTTAAGTAGTGAGTCCAGTACTTCAACTGTTCCTTCTTCAACTTTAATGATTAACAAGATCCAGTGATAACTGCATGCGCACACGTTTGCATGTCTTAATTAAGCGGGCATGTGCATAACACTTATCAACTACCTTAAACCCTATACACTTAATTATTAACATCTAGCTAGCTAGTAAGCAAAAACAAAATTTGTAGTATAAGACACTGTGACTCACAGTCAGCTGTAAGGAAGTAGTATATCTTCATGTGCATAACACTCATCAACTATCCTAAACCCTATACACTTAATTATTAACATCGATCCTCGTCTAACAATTTGAAGTTAATCTAATTCATCTAGCTAAAACTAAAATTTCTAAAATTTCTAACATTTCTATATAACTAACATTTCTATAACATTAATATATCTAAAACCTTTGACATTATACTATTTGACAGAAAATCTTTGTATAAAAAACAGAAAAAACCTTTGACATTATAACTAACATTTCTATATACTATTTGACATTAATCTAATCTAATTAATTAATTCATCTAAAACCTTTGTATAAAAAACAGAAAAAAAATAAAAACTGAAAACAGAATCTAGTGCAAAAGATGAACAAATTGTGTGTGTGTGTGCGCGCGCGCGCGTGTGTGCACCTACGGCGCCGGCGGCGCGGCGGCTTCGATTGGAGGGAGGAGAGGGCAGGGGCTCACAACGCGGCCGAGGTCGAGGCGACGACGATGGCGAGGTCCAGGCGACGGCAACGGCGAGGTCCAAGGCGACGGCAACGGCAAGGCGAGGGGACGGCGCGGAGTCGACGGGGACGACGTGACACGGACGGGGGAAGCGCAGAGTCGACGGGGACGGCGCGACGGGGGCGGCGACGGTGCGGGACGGAGCGGCGGCGCAACGAAGCAGAAAGAAGTGGTGAGAAACTGAAATTTTTGGAAGTGTTGTCTATGTAGTTGGGACCTTTAGTACCGGTTGGAGCCACCAACCGGTACTAAAGGCCTGTTTTGGACAGGCCAAGCGGCGGGAAGGCGCACCCCTTTAGTACCTGGTGGTGGCTCCAACCGGTACTAAAGACCCCCCCCCCCCTTTAGTATCGGTTGGAGCCACGACCCGGTACTAAAGGGTGCGCTGGCGCAGTTGCGGTGCTGAAGTTTAGTCCCACCTCGCCTAGCGAAGAGCGGCCACACCTATTTAAAAGCACCGGCGCGGGCGAGGTATCGAACTCCTCTCTATTGCAGGCTTCTGGGCCTAACTCTGGCGCTCTGCCCTGTGGTCCTATTGGGCTTTGCGGGCCTGCATCCTGGCCCAACTATAGAGCTTGGTTTTCTAGTCGTATGCAGGCCGCTGTGGCCCAGTAGGCGGGCTTTTTTATCTATTTATTTTCTTTTTTTCTTTTCTGCTTTATTTATTTCTGAGTTGTTTTTTGCTGTATTTAGAATTTATTTGTGAATATTTTTTCTTTAGGTTCAAAAAATTACAAACTTTCAGTTAGTGCCAGTAGTTTTCAAATTTGAATAGTTTAAATTGGAATTATTTGAAATTTGTGTGAATCACTACTTTGTGAATAACTTAACTTTAAAAATAGATTTTTCAGTGATTCGTTTTTTGATGTTTAATATCAGTGTGTTTTATAATTATATTCAATTTGGTAATACTTAGGTTATTTAAAAATGAAATGCCTTTGTAACAGATGAGTTTTCGTCCGAAACCCTGATACTTCGAAAGAGATTGTCCATTTTGTACACGAAGTGCATCCAGTTTTTACCGTAACCCTCTCTACCTTTTTGCACATGCTCTGTTGGTGAAATTATGATATCATGCCAAACATCCAACCTTTTCAGAGTTCATTTGAAGTGTTTTTAATTGGAGGGTCATTTATCTGGAAAAAAATCAGTAAATGCATGAAAGAATTTGTTTGCACATAAAATTTCTTCGCGTTTCAAATGCCAAAACACATAAGTACCCTAACTATTACAAAGATTCCCTCCGGTTTGTTCGAAGCGGCACTTTCCAGATATATAAGTCCGGAAACTCACTAGAGAAGAAAGTGATGATAGTGAAGCCTATCACATCCCAGAGTGGGATCTTTGGGTGTGAAACTTTTTCTTCGCGTGTGTTCCTTTGCACCGTAACCATGGACAATCTTCATCATTTATCTGGATGCTTGGGTCAATATTCACTATGAACGGAGTAATTTCATCAAAATTTTCATAATCTTCTGACATGTCTGTCTTGTCATCCACTCCCACGATCTTACTTTTCCCTGAAAGAACTATGTGGCGCTTTGGATCATCGTATGATGCATTCACTTCCTTATCTTTTCTTTTCCTCGGCTTGGTAGACATGTCCTTTAGATAGAAAACCTGCGCCACATCATTGGCTAGGATGAATGGTTCGTCTGCATACGCAAGATTGTTGAGATCCATTGTTGTCATTCCGTATTGCGATTATTCCGTTACCTCACCTCGTGTCATATTGACCCATTTGCACCGAAACAAAGGGATCTTCAAACCGCGTCCATAGTCAAGTTCCCATATGTCCTCTATGTAACTATAATATGTTTCCTTTCCCGTCTTGGTTGTTGCATCAAAGCGGACACAACTATTTTGGTTGGTGCTCTTCTTACCTTGGGCGATCATGTAAAATGTATTCCTATTTATCTCGTACCCTTTGAAAGTCATTATATTCGAAGATGGTAACTGGGACAGCAAGTACAGGCCATCTTCAATATCAGCGTCATGCATGGCACATGTCTGCAACCAACCGGCGAAAGTCCCCGTTTGTTCACGTGTAATCTAGTCGTCAGACTGCTCCGGGTGTTTGGAGCATAGAAAATTCTTGTGTTCCTCCCTATACGGAGCCACCAAGGCGGAATTCTGTAGAATTGTGTAGTGTGCTTGAGTGAGAGAATGCCCGTCTATACATATTATTTGACCCCCTCCTAGCGTGCCTTTTCAATCCATTCTGCCCTTATGCCGCGATTCAGGAACACCAATCGGCTTAAGGTCAGGAACCAAGTCAATACAAAACTCAATGACCTCCTCATTTTCATGGCCCTTCGAGATGCTTCCTTCTGGACTAGCACGGTTATGAACATATTTCTTTAAGACTCCCATGAACCTCACAAGGGGGAACATATTGTGTAGAAATACATGACCCAAAACTTAATCTCTTCACATAGGTGAACTAGGACATGCGTCATGATGTTGACGAAGCATGGTGGGAACACCAACTTGAAACTGACAAGACATTGCACCAAATCATTCTCTAACCTTGGTATGATTTCTGGATCGATTACCTTCTGAGAGATTGCATTAAGGAATGCACACAGCTTCACAATGGCCAATCGAACGTTTTCCGGTTGAAGCCCCCTTAATGCAACCGGAAGCAGTTGTGTCATAATCATGTGGCAGTCATGAGACTTTAGGTTTTGGAACTTTTTCTCTGCCATATTTATTATTCCGTTTATATTCGACGAGAAGCCAGACGATACCTTCATACGGATCAGGCATTCAAAGAAGATTTCCTTCTCTTCTTTGGTAAGAGCGTAGCTGGCATGACCCTGATGTATGGCGTCTTTTCCGTGCATACGTTACTGATCCTCCCGTGCCTCCGGTGTATCTTTTGTCTTCCCATACATGCCCAAGAAGCCAAGCAGGGTCACGCAAAGATTCTTCGTCACGTGCATCACGTCGCTTGCGGAGCGGACCTCTAGGTCTTTCCAATAGGGCAGGTCCCAAAATATAGATTTCGTCTTCCACATGGGTGCGCGTCCGTAAGCATCATTCAGAACAGGTTGTCCGCTAGGACCCTTTCCAAAGATTACCTTCAAATACTTGACCATATCATGTACATCAGCACCAGTACGGTGGTGAGGCTTCGTCCGGTGATCCGCCTCACCTTTGAAATGCTTGCCTTTCTTTCTTATGGGATGCTTGATACGTTTCCAACGTATCTATATTTTTTGATTGTTCCATGCTATTATATTACCCCTTTTGGATGTTTATGGGCTTTATTTTACACATTTGTATCATTTTTGGGACTAACCTACTAACCGGAGGCCCAGCCCATATTGCTGTTTTTTTGCCTATTTCCGTATTTCGAAGAAAAGGAATATCAAACGGAGTCCAAACGGAATGAAACCTTCGGGAGCGCTATTTTTGGAACAAATCTGATCCGGAGAGACTGGAGTGCAAGTCAAGAAATCTCCGAGGGCCCCACAAGATAGGAGGGCGTGCCCCCTGTCTTGTGGGCCCCTCGGGCGTCCACCGACGTACTTCTTCCTCCTATATATACCTACGTACCCCGAAAACATCCAGGAGCACCACGAAGCACAATTTCCACTGCCGTAACCTTCTGTATCCGCGAGATCCCATCTTGGAGCCCTTGCCGGCACTCTGCCGGAGGGGGAAGCAACCATGGAGGGCCTCTACATCAACATCCTTGCCCCTCCGATGATTTGTGAGTAGTTTACCACAGACCTACGGGTCCATAGTTATTAGCTAGATGGCTTCTTCTCTCTTTTTGGATCTCAATACAATGTTCTCCCCCTCTCTTGTGGAGATCTATTCGATGTAAACTCTTTTTGCGGTGTGTTTGTCGAGATCCGATGAATTGTGGGTTTATGATCAAGTTTATCTATGAATAATATTTGAATCTTCTCTGAATTCTTTTATGTATGATTGAGTTATCTTTGTAAGTCTCTTGGAATTATCAGTTTGGTTTGGCCTACTAGATTGATCTTTCTTGCCATGGGAGAAGTGCTTAGCTTTGGGTTCAATCTTGCGGTGTTCTTACCCAGTGACAGAAAGAGTTACAAGACACGTATTGTATTGTTGCCATCGAGGATAACAAGATGGGGTTTATATCATATTGCATGTGTTTATCCCTCCACATCATGTCATCTTGCTTAATGCGTTGCTCTGTTCTTATGAACTTAATCCTCTAGATGCATGATGGATAGCGGTCGATGTGTGGAGTAATAGTAGTAGATGCAGGTAGGAGTCGGTCTACTTGTTATGGACGTGATGCCTATATACATGATCATGCCTAGATAATCTCATAACTATGCGTTTTTTCTATCAATTGCTCGACAGTAATTTGTTCACCCACCGTAATACTTATGCAATCTTGAGAGAAGCCTCTAGTGAAACCTATGGCCCCCGGGTCTATCTCTTATCATATTTGTTTTCCATCTACTTTATTTTCATCTTTACTTTTTGCATCTATCTTATAAAATACCAAAAATATATTTATCTTATCATACTATCTTTATTAGATCTCACTTTCGCAAGTGGACCTGAAGGGATTGACAACCCCTTTATTGCGTTGGTTGCGAGTTCTCAGTTTGTTTGTGTAGGTGCGTGGGACTTTTGACGAGCCTCCTACTGGATTGATACCTTGGTTCTCAAAACTGAGGGAAATACTTACGCTACACTTTGCTGCATCACCCTCTCCTCTTCGAGGAAAACCAACGCAAGCTCAAGACGTAGCAATGCCTGCTCAGAAGAAATCGACGATGTCCCAGGTACACATTCTTTCTACAATTATCCTAATATATACTGTCGGTATCATCCAAACAGTGCGTTCATCCGCGATATCCTTTGTTTGTCTATCCTGAAAGGTTACTGAGAGCAGGCCAATCATTGATGGTCACGAAAAGCAATGCCTTTAGGTCAAATTCTTTCTGTTTGCGCTCATCCCACACACGTACACCTTTTCCATTCCATAGCTGTAAGAGTTTTTCAACTAATGGTCTTGGGTACACATCAATGTCGTTGCCGGTTTGCTTAGGGCCTTGGATGAGCACTGGCATCATAATGAACTTCCGCTTCATGCACAACCAAGGAGGAAGGTTATACAAACATAGAGTCACAGGCCAGGTGCTATGGTTGTTGCTCTGCTCCCCAAAAGGATTAATGCCATCTATGCTTAGACCAAACCATACGTTCCTTGCGTCACCTGCAAACTCCTCCTTGTACTTTCTCTCGATTTTTCTCCACTGCGACCCATCAGCGGGTACTCTCAACTTTCCGTCTTTCTTACGGTCTTCTCTATGCCATCACATCGCCTTGGCATGCTCTTTGTTTTGGAACAAACATTTTAACCGTGGTATTATAGGAGCATACCACATCACCTTGGCAGGAATCTTCTTCCTGGGGTGCTCGCCCTCGACGTCACCAGGGTCATCGAGGTTGATCTTATAGCCCAATGCACCACATACCGGGCACACGTTCAAATCCTCGTACTCACCGCGGTAGAGGATGCAGTCATTAGGGGATGCATGTATCTTCTGCACCTCTAACCCTAGAGGGCAGACAACCTTCTTTGCTTTGTACGTACTCTCGGGCAATTCGTTGTCCTTTGGAAGCATACTATTTATCATTACCAGCAACTTTCCAAATCCGTTGTCAGATACACCATTCTCTGCCTTCCATTGCAGCAATTCCAGTGTGGTGCCCAACTTTTTCTTGTCAGCCCCGCAATTCGGGTACAACAATTTCTTGTGATCCTCTAACATGCGCTGCAACTTCTTCTTCTCCTTTCCACTTGCGCGGTTTCTCTTTGCATCGGCAATGGCCTGACCTAGATCATCTGCGGGCTCATCTGATGCCTCTTCTTCAGCTTCCTCTCGCATTGCCGGCTCAGCTTGTCCCCCCATTGTTGGATCATCATATTCAGGGAACCCATGGCCAGGATAGCTATTGTCGTCCTCTTCTTCTTCATTGTATTCCATCATAACCCCTCTTTCTCCGTGCTTGGTCCAAACATTATAGTGGGGCATGAAACCGGAGTCAAACAGGTGGACGTGAATGGTTCTTGAGTTAGAGTAATTGTGATCATTCTTACAGCCAGCACATGAACAAGGCATAAAACCATCCGCCCGCTTGTTTGCCTGAGCTGCAATCAGAAAAGTATACACACCATCAATGAACCGGGGAGAGCATCGGTCATCGTACATCCATTCCCGGCTCATCTTTCATTACACACCACCAAATAGGCCAAATTAATACAAATTCATACATAAAGTTCATACAACACTTAAATGCAACATACAAATAACTCTCTAGCTAAAGTATTTAAATGCAACAACAAATGCGATCAAGATCGCAACTAAGGTAATAATTGATCCAACACCATAATGATACCAAGTCTTACAATCAATGGCATATTTTCTAATCTTTCTAATCTTCAAGCGCATTTTCTCCATCTTGATCTTGTGATCATCGACGACATCGGCAACATGCAACTCCAATTCCATCTTCTCCCCCTCAATTCTTTTCAATTTTTCTTTCAAATACTCATTTTCTCTTTCAACTAAATTTAACCTCTCGACAATAGGGTCGGTTGGAATTTTTGGTTCACATACCTCCTAGATAAAAATATCTATGTCAACTTGATGGGCATAATTTGTCATAAACACGAAATGCAACAAATAATTTTAAAAGAGAATATACCACATTCGAATCATAACACGGACGAGGGCCGACGGGGACGGATATCAAAACCATGGCACTATGTATAACAAACAACGTACGGGTAAGATAATTATACAAACTAAGAGTGACGGGTCGGTGCGGTCGATCGACGGTGGTTACGATGGAGACGGAAAGACACTAAGTAAACCACACCTATATATGCAAACTAAGAGTTATTTTGAGCTCAAATTGCATATAAATCAAATAAACTACCACATTTAATTCCTCCCAAATTACTAAAACCCACAAATTAATCACTATATAAAGCATTGCAAGAGCTAATCTAGCAATGAGAGATGAAAGGACAAAGTTGCTAACCTTTGTGATCACTTGAATGGATGGGGCCTTTAAATCTTGACAAAATTTGGGCAAAATGTGTGATGAGCTCGAGGGAAGAGGGAAAGAACAGAGAGGAGAGGGGAAAGGGGAAGAACAGAGCGAGCTCGATCGTGGGTGGACGAAGGGTTTATATATAGGATGACCTTTACTACCGGTTCATGGCACGAACCGGTACTAAAGGTGCTGGAGGGGCCCCAGTCTGACAACATCCTGCCACCACTCTCTTTAGTACCGGTTCGTGACACGAACTGATGTTAAAGGTTCGCCACGAACTGGTACTATTGAGAGCGGCCCGCCTAGCCGTTGGAACCGACACTAATGGTCACATTAGTGCCAGCTCAAATACAAACCCGGACTAATGAGTTGAACATTAGACCATTTTTTTACTAGTGCGAGTGGCTCATCGTCGATGACATCCTTGTCCGCTTGCCTGTCAAAGACGTAGTCCGCTGCCGCGCCGTCCGCAAGTCATGGCACATCGGCACTTCCAGCGACACCTTCATCCTTGGCCACCACCGCCGTCAGCACTCGCTCCCCATCATCAAACCCCTAGAGGACATCTGCCGCATTGCCCGAGCTTCCAATTATCTAAAGATGCAGCCCGTCCTCCGATGGTCATTCGCTACCATTATACACCACGCCATCTGTGATGGCCTCCTTATCTTACGCGGCAATCCGAATACTACATCTGCAACCTGGCCCACAAGTGGGCGTCCATGCCACATCCTCCTCAACGACAACCAAACACCATGGCCGTCAGCCTAGCCGGCTTCTATCAGCACCACCCTTCTGGAGAACACCGAGTGCTTTGGGTGTCATACCCGACAAACGCCGCCGCCAAGGGCGACATAGCAGTTGAGTTGCTTGAGTACTTTGTCCTGACAGTGGGATCGGACCAGCCAAGATGCATCCAATGGCCACCAGTTTCAGAACAAAGGTTTGTTCCTGCTATCTGGTCCTACCACTGCCCACCAATCCTCCATCGTGGTAACCTGCATTGGCTAATGGATTTCAGCATAGTGGTATTTGACACCAAAGCTGAGACATTCCGACAGATGAGCCGTCCAGCACAACTGGGCGATTATGTGTCATTGTTTGATACAGGCAGCATGCTTGCTTTGTGCCGAACTGATCATAACTATGTCACTTTAGATGTTTGGGTGTTGCAGGACTATGATGCCGAGATGTGGAGCTTTCAATACCAGATTAACTTGTTAGATGGAGGCATCCCCACCGCTTAATTTTAAGGGGATAGATACTCCTAAAATGGCCGTGAGCTATTGATTGAGCAGTGTCCTCGCCGTCTTTTGCATTGCGATATTGGTGGTGTGTTTTTAGGCAAATGTAGAAAGCAAAGAGCACAGGAACTTCTTGATACTTACTAGGCATCGCCTCCAAGAGAGCATGATTTCGCTCCCATTGTTTGAGACGCAAAAGGAAGCTATGAACAAGGAGCCTCCATTCACCTTTGTGCTATAAGATGCCGTGCTCCATCTTAATGCTTTGGACTACTTATTTGCTATGTGCTTGGAGAGTATCTATCCGATGTCAGTCATGTCGACATTTTAGTACTTCTAGTAGGACTGAACACTTTGGATGACAGTTGTCATGCTACCTTGAGCATCATGTTGATGATCTAAACAATGGAGTACCTATGCTATAGAACTATTTTCCCATGTTTACTTTCAGTTTGCATGTTGAAAACCACAAAAGGCATGGTGGCAACTTGTGCCCAGGAAATATTTTTTTGGCACGAGTAAGGCTGGCGATTTCTATTTAGCTAGGCTGCTATTAGCTAGTATTATTTTATAGTATGGTTGTAGTCTCTTGCTTTTATTGTTACTGGTTTTTGTTAAAGTGGTTTTTGTTAAAAGGGAATAGAAGTACAATGACCAATTAACTTGGGCTGGAGTGAAAACTGACGAGGTTGCTCAAGCAAGGCGGTGGCCCTTTGTGCCGTTGTCGAGGTAGCCGAGAGCGTGGGTGGTGTAGCCGTGGTCGAGGTAGCCGTGCAAGGGATGCTGTGGTCGATGTTGAGTCAGGGTGGCCTGTGTCGAGGTAGTGGCCGTGGAGCCACGAGCGCAAGGAAGCGCCGAGTTAGTCATGGGCGCAGTGGTTTCAAAGTAGTGGTGTGCCGGAAAAAAGATGTTGTTGACGAGGCGGCGCGCCTTGTTGGCCAAGCGGGGATGCGTCGTAGATGAAGGCATGCGTCGGTGTTGCCAGCACCGGGCATGCGTAGATGGACGTTGACGAAGCGCTACACCAGGCTTGCCAGCCCACGGACACGTCATGGATGAAGGCATGCGTTGGTGTTGTTAGCACCGAACATGCATAGACGGGGACCTGCACGAGCTGTACTCCATGTCGAAGGAGTTGGAGGGACTAGCAGAGGAGGAATCGACGACAATTGCGACACCAATTGGCGTGCTGATGTCGCCAACGGTGGTTGGAGTAGACGAAATGGTCGGGGGGAGATGACGATGACACTAGCGATGAGCTGGTGTCGGACGAAGACCAACGGATGGACTGGCGGCGCAGTTCGAGTGAGCGAGGGGCAGCAGCGCCGAAGAAGAGTAGTGGCCGCGACCTGACCGACCGGACGCAACTCAAGGGCAAACCAGGCATCCCCACATGGTCGAGCCCAAAACGGGCTCGCGAAGCTCCTGTCGCCGTGCTACATTACGCGCGTCACCGCCTCTGTCACCCCCAGGACGAGCCACACCTTCGTCCGTCGGACATGACGCCGGAAAGCCCTGCCAGGCCCGCCCAGACCCATATTGGGCCCAACAGGGCCTAGATCTGGGCCGGAAGGGCGCCATCGCCAGCCATCGTGCTGACCCACAGCCAAGCAGCCGCGCCACCGCCATCTCGCCACCTAGAGCCGCGCCCTGCCGGATCCGTCGCCGGCCTAGGTGCACCACCGCCAGCCGCCAACACCTGAGTCGCAGCGCCACGCGGGAGGAGGGGTGGGAGGGATGGGTCCGCCGCCGCCGGCACCACGCGAGCAAGGCCCGGTGGCCTACGCCGCCGCCGGCGGGAGGGGGTTAGGAGGAGGAAGGCACTGGGAGGAGGAGGGAAGGGGAACCCCCGGTCGCCTCGCTCGGGGTGGCGACGCGGGGTCGGGGGACAGCACAACCCAAAATACTATAGGATTGAGATGAGCATAAATTTGAATTCTATGTTTTTTCTATTTTCGTGTTTTTAGAATCCTGAACCAAACACTCGCTCGAGATCCCTGTGCGTAGCCCTGACAAATTGACGCAATAAGAGTGATATAGGAAATTCCCTAGATTTGTTTGTAGGCGGTTAGGTTTGAAGGCGGCTCCAAATATGGAGGCTCGCGGGCTCGATTTGGATCGGCCTCCAAAAATTATGCATCCCGAGGGCTGGTATGACAACTTTAATAAACTTACACTTTCAACCGTGGTCGTCATATGGGCGGTTATTATGGCGACCAAGCGTTACGACGATCTGCTAGAGTTGTTCTTAATGGAATCCCCATCTGACCTGACATGAACCCACTAGAAAATAAATCGGCCAAATTATAACCATTTCTTCAGATAATGGAACATCATGGTCAAACAGTCACCATGTAAGCTAGCATATATCTTTTTGAAACGGTGCTAGCATAAATCTTCATCCAGGCAAAGCTGAACTGAGAATTAGCATATTTACCTGGTCCATGAGAGGACATCTTGAAGTCCCTTTTTTAATGTAAAAGGGACATGATATATCAGTGAAAACGCAAACTAAAACACAATACAACGGCTTCAGCTTTGAGCACAGCCTAATAACAGTGCCCGAGTGCCAGTAGCAAATTGGTTAAACATAAACAAAAACCCAAACGCAAGAGACATCACGTCAGCAGCCTTACAGAAAGAAAAAAACTGGCAAACACCAGCCTTCCAACATGTTGTTCAAGATAACGCCGAATCTTGGACACAGAAGCAGTAGGAAAGGAATACCCCAGCATCACTTCCAACATATCACCAAACAGCCCAAGAATCACTTGCCAACTAAAAGGACATCTCAACAACTAAAAGGACATCACTTCTCACGAAGGAACTAGCATTGCAATCTGCAATAATGCCTTCTGTGATTTTTAACAATGCAAAATGAAAGTAAAAAATGGAAAGAACAGTACAGTAGTTCCATAGCATAGATTCTCCATTGTTTAGAAGTTAGAACATCAACATGGCGCTCAAGATGGTATAAGGGCATCTCCAGCCGTTGGCCCCCCAGGAGGGGCAAAAAATCGCCCCCTGGGGGCGCACCGGCGCTAAACGGCGCACTGGGGGCGTGATGCCCCCCAGTTGCGGCGCCCACGGGATTTTAAAAAATTTAAACACGTCACAAACACGGCGCAAATTCATAGCAAACTTCGGCGAGTTCGTTCAAACTTAAACATATTTTACAAAAAAAAAACCGGCGGGCTACTCCTGCCGTCTCCCTCGCCGCCCGCCTCGCCACCTTCCTCGCCGCCCGCCTCGCCGCCCGCCCAACGCGTCTACATGCCGAGGAGGCTGTAGAACCGCGTGTAGTCGCCGTCGTCGTCGTCGTCGTCGTCATCGCCGCTGCCGCCCCCGCCTAAACCTCCGCCGTCCCTGCTGCACCCCTCCCCTGGTTGGCGCGGCGGGTTGGAAGGTCCGGGGGCGTCGTCGTCGTCGCTGTCGAGGATGACGACGCCGTGCTCGTCCTCGCGCCCGCGCTTGCGGGCGGCGATCTCCTCCAGGGCCCGGCACTGCCGGACCGTCTCCTCGCGGAGGTAGTCCTCCCGCGCCCACCGCATGGCGGCCTCGTCGGAGAAGCCGCGCCGGGCTATCTCCTCGTACTCCGCGGGGAGGCCGGGCTCCTTCTTGGGCTCGACGAGGCCAGCCTCCGGCTTGGGCTCGACGAGGACAAAACGGCCGGTGGGGCTCCGGCTTGACGGGGCGCCGATACGGATGCCGGAGCTGCGGGTGTGCGCGGCCACAGGCGTGTCCTGGGGCTCCGGCTTGATGGGGCGGAGGCAGGGCGAGCCGCCGGACGAAGAGGAGGACCCCCCGGTCTCCATGCGCCTCGGGGTCCAGGAGCTCCCCCGGCGGCGTGAAAAGGAAGGGGGAGCGGGGTAGTCGAGGCGCCGCGTGTTGCCGCCCTCGATGTACTCGAGGACGGCGTCCAGCGTGCGCCCTGGCATGCCCCACCATCGACGCCGGCCGGCGGAGTTTTGCCTGCCGGAGGGCACAACGCCGTTGGTGGCCTCGAGCTGCTGGGCGTGATGACGGCGGAAGTAGGGCTCCCATAGCGGGCTGTCGGGGGCGTACCGTGGCGCCTCCCTCGCCGCAGGCGGCAGGTTCGAGCAGATGCGGGCGATTTCCTCGCGCCGCACCGCACCGGAGGATACCGGGGGCACCGGCACGCCGCCCGCGCTGATCCTCCACGCCCCGGGCACCCGCATGTCCGGCGGGACCGGGTACTCGGCCTCGTAAAGGAGGCGAGCCTCGTCTTCATGGAGATGGCGGCGGCTGAAGCCGTTCGCCGCCGCGCCGTCGCCTGGGAAACGTTCGGCCATTGGAGGCGGCGAAAAGGAGGAGAGGAGAGGGAGGAAGGAGCGACGGTGGAGGGGAAGGAGCGACGGCGGAGGGGGAAGTGTGACGACCGAGGGCGCCGGGGCGCATATATAGGCCGACGCGCCGCCCACACGCGTGGCACCGTGCGTACGCGTGGCGGGCGAGGCGAGGGCAAGGGACGCGCATCGTCCGGCCTTCACTGCGCCGCCCGTGAAGCATCAATGGCGCAGGCTGACCGGCGCGGCAGCGCGGCAGCTTTGGCATTGATTCGCCGCGGGAAACGAGGCGATGAGGACGACGAAGGGCAGATAAGTAACCCGGTCGCTGACGCGTCGGGCCCGCGGTTTCTTCGCGCCAAAAAAGTTCGTCCGGCGCCCCCGAGCGCCCTCCAGCGTGCCGGGTTCGGGCTGGGTCCGCCGGCGCTGTTTTCGGCCCAAGCCGGCGAAAATCGGGCTCCTGGGGGCGCGACTGGGCCGTTTTTTCGGCACCGGCGCGAAAAAATCGCCTGGGGAGGCCTTTTTGGGGGCGCGGCTGGAGATGCCCTAACAAGCACGAAATGATGATAGTAGAAGTGCTACTTCAGACAAACAACATGTTCAGTTCTACTGGTACTACTAAAAGGTAAAATGACACAACAATGGCTCACATGGGATGGATACTCTAAGGGCACAACAAACAACAAGTCCAAAGCATTAAGATGGAGCATGGCGTCTTTATAGCACTATGAGGAATGGAGGCTCCTTGTTCACAGCATCTTCTTCTTGCTTCTCAAACAATGGAAGTGAAATCATGCTCTCTTGGAGACGATGCCGAGTGAGCATCAAGTAGTTTCCATGCTCTTCGCTTTCCAGATTTCCTATAAACACACCATCAATGTTACAATGCAGCAGACGGTCAGGATAATCGATAACCAGCTCATGCTCATTGATCACAGCCATCCTAGGGACATATTTGATCCACAAATCAAGTGGTGGCGATGCCACCATCGCTGACAAGTTAATATGGTACTGAAAGCCCCAGGTTTCGGCATCATAGTCCTGCAACACCCAAACATCCAAAGTGACGTAGGTACGATCAGTGCGGCACAAAGCGAGTGCGCCGCCGGCATTATCCAACAATGACACACCATCACCCAACTGTGCTGGGCGGCTCATGTGCCGGAATGTCTCGGCTACGGGATCAAATACCGTTATGTTGAGGCCCACTGCCAAGTGCAGGCTACCACGATGATGGACCGGTGGACAATCACGGGCTGACACAGTGGGAAACCCTTTTTCTGAAACTGCCTGCCACTGGATGTCTGGATGCGTCTTGGCTGGTGTGATCCCACTGTGAGGAAAAAGTAATGAGGCAATTCAACCCTGATGGGTATGGAGTATGACGCCCAGAGCATCCGATATTCTCCAGATGGCTGGTGCCAGTAGAAGCCGACTATTTTGTCGTTGGTGAAGCCTGACTGTAGTGGAGGGCATGGCAGGGAAGCACACTTGCGAGTGGCCGGGTTACAGATGTAGTAATCAGGCTTCTGCGCCAGGATAATGAGGCCATCACAGACGGCGCAGTGCATAAGGTCGACCCCTGTAATAGGGCTTCTGCCTGCATACTGTAGGACGGGCAGTATCTTTTGATCATTGGAGGCTCTGTCGAGGCGGCAAATGCCGTTTAGGTGCTCGATGATGGGGAGCGAGGGCTGACGGTGGTGGTGCTGAATGATGAACGTGTCGGTGGAAGTGGTGCTGCGCCACGACTTGCGGACGGCGCGGCAGCGGAGTACGTCTTTGGCTGGCAACCGGGAGAGGATCTCGTCGACGATGAGCCACTCGGGCAGGTCATCGAACACCGTATCGCGGCTGCTGTCTGCCATGCTGGTTGCTTGCTGACAAGAGAAAAGAAGCAAAGCATTAGTATGGCACATAAAAAAGAAGAAAAGGGATTTGCTAAATACCTGTATTCATGGTACAAGTTTGTACGTAACAAAATTTTCAATTTTTGGTTTCAGTAAACAAAAATTTCAGTTTCTTTTGAAACTATTAGACATAATTTATTCGGATTTGTTGTCATGGAGCTATTCATCTGTTTGCATGCTCATACTCAGCGTATGGGAGCGACGGCGCAATCTTTTATATTTATTGATGTAATACTTCACATATCCGAAATGCAAAGTGTACTGCTTACATTTTTGTGGTAACATTTACTCGTAGTATTGAAAATGTAAGCTTTACTGTTTACGTTTTTTGTTGTAGCATCTACACGGATCTAAAATCTAGAATTTATACAGATCTGAAATCACTATAAATCTGAAAAGGAGCATTCTAATGAACTCAAGCTACAGCAGTTTCGTCCGTGTTCATCGGCCGGAGAAAAATGTTTCATCAAATGTAGAAGTGGTGGAGAAACGAGGTATCATTCTACGCATGGAAACGGGCAGAACAAAGCAGATCGGACGGGCTGCGGATTTGGGGCAAGAAAGAAGCGCTCCGCCGTGTTGACACACGAACACGTCACGTTTACCCTCGACGCCGGGGGTGATGCACCGCAGCTCACGTCGAAGGAGACCCGACCGACAGCGCGATACGTAAGACAGTCGGCGGGCGCTTTTCCAGACCCGAAAACCCCACACCCCCGGGAGGGACCCCGTCAGGGAGTGCGGCGGCTATGGGCTGCCCTAGGTCGATTCGCTCGCCCCTAGAGCATCGGGATTCGCAGCTCTCAAACACGAAGAACAGCGAAGAACGAGAGAGAAAAACGGTGGAGAGATAAAACGTAGATGAAAAAGTAGTATATTGATTTGTTCGATTGTGTGTTGTTCAATCGGCCGTCATCCCCAACATATATAAGAGGCGGCTGGACTTCCCGTACAAGAAAAGGATTCATCTAGGCTTTTCTTACAATAAAATTGCATCAATTCACGTCCAAAACCCTAGTCAAATTCGGACTGGCTTTATCCAAACTTTCCAACACGGTTCGGTTTACAACCTGGCTGCACCTTGCGGGTCATGTTTGAGGCAGTAAACGACCTCGGATGGAAACGAGTCCAAAAGCAATCTTGACCGTTTCGACGAGACGAAAAACTTTCATGTGGAACGATTTTTTATCAGAGGTCATCTTGAGGGTCAAATAGCTCGCGCAAAACGGACTGTGACGCAAAACATCCGTCCCTCGCGCTACCCATCAGACATGGCGTCTGGTGGGGCGCGCCACACTTCGCCTCCTGGCAGGGCTACATTCCGATGGCTCTAACTTTTGCATACGAACTCGGATTTGAACGACTTTTATATCGAAATCGATCGTTTCGACGAGACGAAGAACATCCGTGTAGATCATTTTTCCATACGAGGCTGTATTGAGGGCATAATGAGGCGAATAGTGTTTTGAATACAAAATCTCAGTATTTCAAACACAACTTCGGCCTTCGAGATGAGATCGGATGGCGATGACCCAAACTTCAAAGATGTTTATATCGACAACACGGAACTTTTTTATGTAGATCACTTCTTCATTTGAGGATATATTAATTAAGTTCTTGACTGTGCCAAAATCTGGTGTCAACACATGCCCCCTGTTTTTCGGCAAAGCTAGCGTGCCGAAAAATAACTTGTACCATATTTGTTCTCAGGACGATGTCAACACTCCATCGGCCATTTACAGTTTCTTAGGGCGATAATTATATATCGGCCATGTTTATGCTAAGGGCGATAGTTATTTATCGGCCATGTCTTTCTTAGGACGATAGTGAATATATCGGCCATTGCCTATCTAGGCTTCTTGCCACACACTTGGGTGATATTTCTTTAAATATTTGCCATTGAGAGCTCGAGGTAATAATATGCCTTGTACGGATTCCACCAAATATGAGTTTCCGGGAACCACTCTTGTAATCTTAAAAGGACCTTCCCAACTTGGAGACCACTTCCCGAATTTTCTATCTTTTGAACCAATTGGTAGAATCTCCTTCCACACAAGATCGCCAACTTGAAAATTCTTCAACTTGACCTTCTTATTGTAAGCTCTTGCCACCCTCAACTTATCTCTCTCTATGGCATTCAAAGCAGACAAACGTTTATCGGCGACTTCATCAATATTGTCCATCATCAAGTTATAGAAGTCCACCGCCGATAAATCATTTTGTTTGGCTATTCTCAAAGCATTCAAATTCACTTCCACTGGTAAAACGGCCTCCTGACCATATACGAGCTCATATGGAGTCACCTTTGTAGCACCATGCCTTGAGATCCTATGTGCCCACAAAGCTTCGGACAATAGCTCATGCCATCTCCTTGGATTATCCTCAATCTTCTTCTTGATGAGCTTGATTAATATTTTATTACTAGACTCAGCTTGTCCATTGGCTTGGGCATAATATGGAGAGGAATTGAGCAACTTTATCTTATATGATTCAGCAAATTCTCTGACTTGATGTGACATAAAGGATGAACCTTGGTCCGTAGTTAATGTTTGAGGAATGCCGAATCTATGAATAATATGCTCAGTTATGAATTGAATTACCTCTGTATGCGTCATATTTTTGAGTGGTATTGCTTCAGACCATTTAGTGAAATAATCAGTCGCCGCCAACACGAACCGATGCCCCTTTGAAGAAGAAGGATGAATCTCTCCAATAAAGTCTAATCCCCAACCTCTAAAAGGCCACGGCTTGATAATAGGATGTAACATAGCAGCGGGAGCCAACTGAATATCACCAAACTTTTGACAAGCTTCACACCCTTTATAATACTGGAAGCAACAATTAACCATCGTCGGCCAATAAAACCCAGCACGTCATAACAGCCATTTCATCTTGGGAGCCGACTGATGAGTGCCACAAATACCTTCATGGACCTCTCCCATAGCAACTCTCGCTTGGTCCTCGTCCAAGCACTTTAAAAGAACATCATCAACCGTTCGGCGATAGAGACCATCATCTCTCATTGTGTATTTTAAAGCCATACGCCGAACAGTCCTGTCCACCCTTTTACTAGGATCACACAAATAATCAATAATGGGTTTCCTCCAATCTTGACTTTCTCCTGCATTAAATTTTTCATTAGTGGCCGAAACGGTGGGCTCCGGTTCGGCCTCACCTACGTTGGCAAGACTAGACATCGGCCTTTGAGAAATATGAAACATGCCACGATCAACATGATAGCCGGATGCTTGTTGTGCCAACTCATTTGCTCTCCAATTGTCATGTCTAGATATATGAGCAATGCTAAAATAATCCAAATCTGAAATTATATCTAGACATTTATCAAGATAAACATTAAGTGATTCGTCAAAACATTGAAAGACTTTGGATATTTGTTGCACTACTAATAACGAATCACCAAAAGCCTCAATATGTGTAGCACCTATGGCAAGCAACATCTCTAAGCCGAATAACAATGCTTCATATTCGGCTTGATTATTTGTGCAAAAGTACTCTAAGCGGCATGAGGCTTCAAAAACAGCACCATGAGGAGATATATAAACAATACCAACACCTTGGCCATTGCTACACACTGAACCATCAAAATATAATCTCCATGGTACTAATGAGACAAGGTTTATATCAATATCATGCTTGTCATCAATCCGATGCTCAACAATAAAATTAGCAACAATTTGGCCTTTCATGGATTTCAGAGATTCATAAGCCAAATCATATTCAATTAAAGCATAAGCCCACTTGCCAATTCTACCACTAAGAATTGGCCTATGCAACATGTATTTGATGACATCAGTTTGACAAGCTATAATGCAAGTACTAGGCACTAGATAATGTCTCAATTTTGTGCAAGCATAATATAAGCATAAGTATAGTTTCTCAATAAATGTATACCTTGTCTCGGCGTCCAATAACCGTCGGCTCAAATAAGTAATAGCATGCTCCTTTCCTTCGGTCTCTTGAGTCAAAACAGCATCAATAACACCTTCCTCCGCTGCAATGTAAAGTCTAAATGGCTCCCTGTGCCTGGGCGCTTTCATAACCGGAGGAGTGCACAAATATTTCTTAATCATATCAAATGCCTCTTGCTGTTTTGCCCCCCAAGTAAAATCAACATCATTCTTTAACCGAAGGATAGGAGTAAATGCATCAACCTTCCCTGATAGATTGGCTATGAACCTCCTCAAATAATTGACCTTGCCAAGGAATTTTTGCATATCTCTCTTGCATGTTGGAGCCCCTACTTTCTGTATAGCTTCTATCTTTTTGGGATCAATTTCCACGCCATCTTCATGAATAATGAAACCCAGAAACTTCCCAGCCAATACACCAAAGGCACACTTCAAAGGATTCATTTTTAGCCCATATTTCTTCATTCTTTCAAAAGTCAAACGCAAATTGGCTAAGTGAGATTCAAAAGCATCCGATTTGACAACAATATCATCAATATAAACCTCAAGTATAACACCAAGTAAATCATGAAAAATTAAATTCATAGCCCTTTGATACGTGGCACCGGCATTTTTTAATCCAAAGGTCATCACTGTCCACTCAAATAAACCAAGAAAACCGGGACATCGGAAAGCCGTTTTCGACATGTCCTCTTTGGCCATAAAAATCTGGTTATACCCCGCATTACCATCAAGAAAGCTAATGACCTTATGTCCAGAAGCATCATTAATAAGCATATCGGCTATTGGCATGGGATACTCATCTTTAGGTGTAGCTCTATTCAAATCTCTGAAATCAATGCACACCCTCAACTTGCCAGAGCCTTTCTTCTCTACTGCTACAATGTTAGAAATCCACTCGGCATACCTGCAAGGTCTAATAAAATTAGCTTTAAGCAAATGACCGATCTCTTCCTTGATCCGGTCATACGTTTTTGGATTAAACTTTCTGGCCGATTGCTTGTATGGTCTAAAACCGGCCTTTATAGGTAACTGATGCTCCACTAGCTCTCGGCTTAAACCCGGCATCTCATGATATTCCCATGCAAAGCAACAAACATATTCTTTCAATAGCTCGATCAACTTAGCCTTATGATCGGCTCTTAAATTTTCGTTTACAAATGTCGGCCTAGGAATTGAACCATCTCCTATATCTATCTCTTCTAATGGATCGGCCGATGTAAAACCTTGTCCTAACTTATCCATGTCATCTAACTCCTCTATGGACTCATACATATCGTTCTCATTGGACCGATATTCTACAAGATGCTTTTGTAACCACTCTGAGTTAGGATCCATTTAAATACATCATACCTTGGAGCTGATTATCGCCAACCGGCTTTAAAGAAACGGGCACGAAACCACTTTTTGTGGCGCTAAGAAAATCATATTCTGATAAGTCACACCCCGTCAAGCAAGTAGCATTGGGATGTTGCCAATCCACCGATGCATCGGCCAAAGCAACACAAGCCGAATTATCCGCATGAATGACTTCTACTTCATCATCAACCCATTGAATCAAAAACTGGTGCATAGTAGATGGCACGCATTGGTTCGCATGAACCCAATCGCGGCCTAATATCACATTGTAGTTACCTTGCACCTCGGCGACAAAGAATGCGGTAGCCAAAGTTTTGCTTCCCACCGTAAGCTCCACATACATCACACCTTTGGCTTCAGTTTTTGCTTTGCCTTCAAATCCATTAAGCACCATGTTGGTCTTTATTAACTCTTCATCACGCAGCCCCAATTTTTTGAAGACCGAATATGGCATAAGATTCACCACAGCACCACCATCGACAAGCATTCTAGCAACCGGCGATCCATTAATATGACCTTTAAAGAACAATGGCTTCAAGTGCGTCACCGGTTCTTTTGGCTTCTCGAATATAGCATTTTTAGCACCAAAATCTAGCTGAGCTACTTCCCCTTCTTCATCTATAGCACGAAATTCAGCGGGTAAGTAATACACCATATTAATATCCATACCTTCATGAACTGTTGTAGACTCATAATCAAGCATTTCATCTCCTTCCACAAGCATGTCCACTGACTCCGAAATATCTTCAAGGGAAGAGGAAGTAGTAGGCAAAGTGGACGATGTAATAGTAGCCACATCGTCCTCCGTTGGTGGTGTAGGTGTTGCTATGATCAATGCAGAAGCTGCAATGTTTTCCTTTTGCTTTGGCCTCCACACTTGTTTTGGGGGTACCATGGGACGGCTTTCATTGAATAATTTATCCCTTAGCTTTTCTGCTTCTTGTTCCTCCTTCTCATGACTCCTCATGCGCTGCAATCTCCTTTTTTGCGCCTTGGTCAAACCGGAAGGACACCACTTAGGCTGAGTATATTTTGGATCCCTCGACTTAGCCTTGCTTATGCTAGCTTCCTGATCATTAGCCATGGGGCCTTGCTGGACCGCAGCCACATCTTTATTAGAATCAGCCGGATTATCAACAATAATCCGCTCTTTGATTATTAATTCTTTAGTGCCTATCATAATAGTTTCACCACTAGCATTCTTCTCCTTTTGCTTGCTAGGCTCTGAAATTTCAGCACTTGGTGATTTGGCACGCCACACTTGCCGGTTGACCCTTTTTTGATTATCTTGCATTGGCCGATTGACACCATTGTTCAAACGGCCTCGTGTGGGATAAGAAAGTCTCTCATGAACGGGCCTCCTTGGTTCTGCCCAACCCGGATGAAAAGCATAAGGGGCCATTGGGGGCTGCCCCCATCCCCCATTGAAGCCTCCCATGTAGTATGGCGCATAGGGGGGCGGCACCATCCATGGTCCTGGTGCCCATGACCCATATGGCCTTGCGTGATCTCGAGCGCTTCAAATTTGATGACCGGTTAGAGCTAGAACCGGCCGCTTGATTGGCATACTTGGACAACAGCATATCAAAAGTTGGCTTGATTCTCTTGCGCTGCACTTTAGCTTCATTCGTCTTCCACTTGCCAACCTCTGGACTCTTGGGCTTAACAAATTTGACATGAGTGTTCTCTTGCACTTGTGGTTGCCCCCCGAGTGTAGGATTCTTGATGGTGATTTTGATTATCTCCTTGCCACCGGGTTGCTTGTCAAGCACAACCTGTCTCCCCAAGACCTTGTCGCCCTTCTTGTCTTTCCTGGGCTCACCAACAATGACATTAGCTTTATTAGCAGATTCGGCAACCTCCGGCCGAATGAGTAGTTTCTTCCCCTCCAACTCCATGGTATTCATTGGAAAGGGCTGTTTATCAACTTGCATCTCAGAAAAGTTCAATCGTCCGTCATTAATGGCAGATTGTATCTGCCGTCGAAAAACATTGCAATCATTAGTAGCATGAGAAAAAGAATTATGATACTTGCAATAAGCGCGCCGTTTCAGCTCTTCAAACGGCGGTAAAGTATGAGATATTCTAATAATCTTAGCCTGCAGCAAAGCATCAAATATTCTATCACACTTAGCAATGTTAAAAGTAAACTTCATCTCTTCATCACGATTCTTATGAATCGGTTTCAGATCATTGCAAGTAAAGGGTTTGGCCTTAGACGGCCAAACAAATTCAGTAGCAAAAACATCACCCTCATCGTCCGAGTGATCACTATCATATTCCACCATATTCATCTTTGGACGATCGGTTTTGTATCTATGCACTTCTCTGAGGTCTTTGCTTCGGCTTTCCTGAGCCAAAGCCCTTTGTAAGACTTGGTTGATATTTAAGAACTCATACCCTTCTAGCTTTTCTCTAATGGGAGTCCTCAAACCACTCAGCACTAGGTCTGCTAAGTCTCTCTCGGTTATCACCAAACTAAAACACCGGTTTTTTGTTTCTCTGAATCTCTTGACGTAATCGGAGACCGATTCATCATGCTTCTGTTTAACCAATGTTAGATGTGACAACTTGAGTTCGTTGTCACCGCTATAAAAGTGATCATGAAACTTCTGCTCTAGCTGCGACCAAACCCGAATGGAACCATGTGGTAAAGAAGAAAACCATGAAAATGCGGTACCAGTTAATGATAAAGGAAATAAACGCACTTTCAATTCATTCAATGAGCCTGCCTCACCCAATTGTGCTAAATATTGACTAACATGCTCCCATGTGGTTTTTGTGCCTTCTCCATTAAATTTAACAAAATCTGGAATTTTATATCCTGGAGGGCACTGGATGGCATCAAAGTACTCGGGGTACGGCTGTTGGTAAATCCGATTCCGAGGTAACTCAACTCCAAAATTCTCTCGAAGCATCTTAGCCATCTCCTCTCTAAGATTAGCTAGACCATCATCCATCGTGGACGATGAAGCTTGTGGCAGTGGCATAGGAGGAGTAGGGTTACTAGCTGTAGGTAGGAATTGTGGCATGTATGTCGACCCATAGTTTAGTAGTGGTCGAGCGGTTGTAGCTGTAGGTAGGGTTTGGTTCGGTGTTGCCACCGAACCTGGCATGCTTATAATAGGGTTGATGGGTGTAGTCACAATCTGATTTGTTTGGGTAGGATAATAAGCCATCGGCACGGGAGGCGCCGATGCAATAGGTAAAGCCAGATTAGGGTTTCGCACACTAGCAGCTACACCATCATTACCACTAGACGATTGAGATGTATTCTTCTGAGCATTAGTACTTTCTATGAAAGTTTGATAGACTAGATTGTTACCATCAGCAATACGACTTTCAATCTCAGCCCACTGCTCAGGAGAAAATGCAGTACTTACAGAGGGTTTAACCTGCTCGGCTTGAAGAGGAGGGAACTTGATTTCTTCAATCGGAGTGATGTTGCCTTGGCGATCCTTCTTGAACTTTGCAAGGAACTCCTGCAAGTCCTTCTCCTCGTGCGCCTTCTTGTACTCCTCATAGACTTGGCGACGATCGGCCGATATCTCATCAAGACTGGGCTTAATGATGTTATCGGCGTCTACCTCAGATGGCTTGGGAAGATCAGACATGGTGGATGATAAGGATTGATCTTGATTCCCCAGCGTGGTCGCCAAAAAGTGTGTTGACACACGAACACGTCACGTGTACCCTCGATGCCGGGGGTGATGCACCGCAGCTTACGTCGAAGGAGACCCGACCGACAGTGCGATACACAAGACAGTCGGCGGGCGCTTTTGCAGACCCGAAAACCCCACACCCCCGGAGCGACCCCGTCAGGGAGTGCGGCGGCTATGGGCTGCCCTAGGTCGATTCGCTCGCCCCTAGAGCCTCGGGATTCGCAGCTCTCAAACACGAAGAACAGCGAAGAACGAGAGAGAAAAATGGTGGAGAGATAAAACGTAGATGAAAAAGTAGTATATTGATTTGTTCGATTGTGTGTTGTTCAATCGGCCGTCACCCCCAACATATATAAGAGGCCGCTGGACTTCCCGTACAAGAAAAGTATTCATCTAGGCTTTCCTTACAATAAAATTGCATCAATTCACGTCCAAAACCCTAGTCAAATTCGGACTGGTTTTATCCGAACTTTCCAAAACGGTTCGGTTTACAACCTGGCTGCACCTTGCGGGTCATGTTTGAGGTAGTAAACGATCTCGGATGGAAACGAGTCCAAAAGCAATCTTGACCGTTTCGACGAGACGAAAAACTTTCATGTTGAACGATTTTTTATCAGAGGTCATCTTGAGGTTCAAATAGCTCGCGAAAAACGGACTGTGACGCAAAACATCCGTCCCTCGCGCTACCCATCAGACATGGCGTCTGGTGGGGCGCGCCACACTTCGCCTCTTGGCAGGGCTACATTCCAATGGCTCTAACTTTTGCATACGAACTCGGATTTGAACGATCTTTATATCGAAATCGATCGTTTCGACGAGACGAAGAACATCCGTGTAGATCATTTTTCCATACGAGGCTGTCTTGAGGGCGTAATGAGCCGAATAGTGTTTTGAATACAAAATCTCAGTATTTCAAACACAACTTCGGCCTTCGAGATGAGATCGGATTGCGATGACCCAAACTTCAAAGATGTTTATATCGACAACACAGAACTTTTTTATGTAGATCACTTCTTCATTTGAGGACATATTAATTAAGTTCTTGACTGTGCCAAAATCTGGTGTCAACACGCCGATAGATCTATCGAGGAGAGAATGGACAGACAGAGACGAGAGGGTTTACTCTGGCAGCGGATTCCCGGCGGCCGTCTCTGGACTGGACAGCAAGATACTCGACGATCTGAGGGCAAAGCAGAGGGCAGAGTGAGACAAAAAATAAACAATTAATAGAACGCAGCCAGCCAGAAACCTATACTAGTATGGGAGGCAGAGACTCACCGCGCGCAGCCGAAATCTTGGCTTGATGGAAAGCTTCCGGGGAAAGAAGATTTGGGAGCGAAAATGAGGGCGAGAGTGGAGTCTTCTTGGCGAAGTTGCAGTAGTGTGCGAGGAGGAGCCCCCGCAAAAAAAAGTGTGCGAGGAGGAGGAGGATGGGCAGTGCGAAGCCTCAAGCCCTGAAACGGTGCAAGCGGTCGATGGGACAAGGCAAGCTGTGCTAGTAGTAGTAGCCTTGTAGGTGCGGTCGATGGGTGGAATAGATGAAGGGAGAGAGAAGAAGCAAAGCTTTGACTGAAAGGCCATAGAGGAGATCATAGTTTTAAATAGCGCGCTAAGCATCTTAGTGGCGGACCTCTTTCAAATGCTATAGCGTGCTATAGCTTAAAATGTTTGTTAATTTGTTTGGACCAAAGTCTCTTAGCGCAAGACCTTTTGTAAACACTATAGCGTGCTATAGCGGAGCTATAGCGGGCTATTTAAAACAGTGGAGGAGATAAAGTACAAACCACATTAAACATAATAAAAATTATATTGAAGTCTCTAGTCCATCGAATCACCACCAGTACCACTGCTAGAACGAACCGTTGGTGTGCCGTTGTCATTGCTCCTCTGCCTGAGACGGCTTGACCTTGTCGATGATACCGGGGAATTCTGCATGTGCTCCTAACGACCAACACCCTGGAGCCGTTGAATGCTTAAATAGATCTGAAGCAACTAACACCAAATCTCTCTGCCGCACACGCAAGATGAGAAACCCTATCATCGATACCCCAAGGAGATGATGGGAATCTACGCCCGAACTCTATCGGCTACATCGAGATGGACAAACTCAGGAAGGATTAGATCCCAAAAAACAAATTAGAGGAAAAGAAGCGCCGCCATCCTTCCGAGCGATGCATCTGCAAGGACTAAAAAAAAGCTTAACCTAAATTACTAGCCAGAGCAGAGGCACCAGAATTCCCCTCTCTGCCACCGGCCACGAAAGTGAGAGGCGGAGCGAGACGAATCCATGGACTCCCAACGAAGACTGAAGAGGAGAATTTGCTCTAGCCGCCGAGGGAAAGGAGAGAAAAAGCACGTGATTTTGTTTTTCTATGACACTATTCATAGTGGATTTCTCTTTCTTTTTTCTCAATGTATGTTACACATTCAGATTTAACATTTGAAAGGATTGTACACATATGTTGTGAACATCCAACACTAGTAGAAAACAGGACATCAGTCCCGGTTCTAGAGGGCCTTTAGTCCCGGTTCTGGAACCGGGACTAAAGGGTCAGGAGTAAAACCCAAAACCTTTAGTCTCGGTTTGCTTATGAACCGGGACAGAAGGGGCTTCACGTGGCCGCTGCGGGGCGCCCAGGCAGGAGTACCTTTAGTCCCGGTTGGTAACACCAACCAGGACCTAAAGGCTGTTGGGTTTTTTGTTCCTTTTTAAAGAGGGGGTTTAGGGGTTTTGGAGGGTTAATTTAGGGGTTTGATCATATTGAGTTATCTAGCTAATAGATAGAAGTGGTCTCTTTTTCTCCGTGCTTGGTCGATGCTAGCTATTATACATATAGAGAGAACTCGACACGCTAGCTAGCAAGCAAATGAAGAAACCATTAAGTACAAAAGATCGTCAAGAACATATACAGAGAGAAGTGACCTCTCTTTCTCTGAGAGATTGGTCAAACAACAAGTTTTTGTATATCGATCTGATGCTACATCATATATACAATATAACATCTCTTACAATCCCTAACATCTAAAATCCATTTCAATTTCCAGATGGTATTCTCCCTTCTCATTTATAACGTGGTTAAAAAAGAATCCCGCCAATTCCTCATGAATTGCTCGTATGCAATCATGTGGTAGGAGTTCATCTCGCATCTGCCCTATCTAATTTAAAGAAGGGGGTCAATACATATATATGAATGAAACTCAACACAAATGATGGTAATAAAAATAAAATTGTGAATATTATTGTTTACATACTTCATATTGTTCGTCAGAGTAGCCCCGTTGAGAGGTCGCATTGCAGATGAACCCGCAAACGTAGTATCAACATAAATATTCCCGCCTTCCTACCACAAGCACTTTACGAGAAATAGAGTTAAATCAAACTGATAATCAAGAATGATAGATGGTATTGATGAAACTAGAATCAATGGGAGATGCGTGGAACTAGCTATTACTACTTACTTTCGGGTCGCAGCTCCCTCGGCAGTCCCGGAGTGAACTGTTTCCAAACCCTGCCAGACAAAGAAAATAATTACTTGACATCAGGAAATGAACAAAGTTGCCGATACACTACTAGGAAAAATCCTAGTAGTAGTGCTTGTTTTGTAGCTAGCAGTAGCGCTTGTACAAGCGCTACCACTAAGGTGCTACAGCTAACTGTTAGCAGTAGCGCTTGAAGCCCAGTGCTACTGTTATTCCTAGTGAGCAGTAGCGCTTGTACTGGAAAGTGCTACTGATAATAGTAAGTAGCAGTAGCATTTCTTTTGTTAAAGCGCTGCTGCTAACTTTTCCTGTACACTACTAGGGAAAATCTTATACACAGAGGTATAGCAGTAGCACTGGTCAAAACTAGAGGCTACTGCTACTTAGTAGTAGCGCTTGTCGCAAAAGCACGCTACAACTATAGTTTCAGCAGTAGTGCGTGCACGCAGAAAAACACTACTACTATAATTCCCACACTGTTGCCGATAGGCCATGAATGGTAGTAGCGGTTCTTCCTAAAGCATGCTACTGCTAAATTCTTTGTAGCAGCACGTTTCTGGTGTAGAGCGCTACTGCTACTAAAAATAAAATAAATAAAGTAATAAGTAGAAAAATAAATGAAAATCAAAGAAATAGAAAAAGGAGAAATGAAAAAAGTAAATGTAAAGAAAAACAAAAGAAAAAGAACAATTAAAGAGAAAGGCATAGCAGTAGCGCGTTTTGCCATAACGCGCTATAGCTAACTTAGCTATAACGCGTTTTGCCAAAATGTGCTACTGCTATTTTGACTTAACCCCGGCCGAACAGGCTCAAAATTTTGCTAAGTCCTCTCCCCCTATCCCCCAACTCCTCCATCTCCGCCGTCAATCGCCTTGCCGCCCTTGACCTCACTGTCGCCGCCCGAGGCCGTCGTTGACCTCACCGACGCCGCCCGAGCCCGTCCTCGACCTCACCGCCGCCGCCCAAACCCGAGCCTGCCCTCGCCGCCGACCGAAGGCTCTCCCTCTCCTCTCCCCTACCCTCTCTCTCTCTCTCTCTGCTAGGGCAATTCATATGTTGTTGCTGCGCTGATGTTCATATGAACCCTAGATTTGTTTAGGGCAGTAGGCATTTTTTAACATTTAGGAAAAATGATTAGCAATTTCTTTAGGAAATTAGCTAGGGCAAATTTTTATGAAAATGACTAAACAGTAATTCCATCTAGGTTAATTAACTTAGGTGAATTTAGTTATGAACCCTAGGAATTAGCAGTTGTGGTACTAGTAGATGTTAATTAGATTAACTTAGGCTGATTAGGTTAGGGCAGTAGAGCACCAGCATATAACAGGACCCTAGGAATTAACTTACATTAATTAGGTTAGGGCAGTAGTGGTACTAGTAGATATTAATTAGATGTTTTTTAGTTAGGGAAGTAAGGTTTTACTAGGTTAATTAGGTGAAGTTAAATGAATGACCTAAATGAATGAAATTAGTAGTTAACTGATTTTTTTAGGACAAATTTGTATATGCTTAAATACTTAACTAAATATTATTTCTAGGACAAACTTGTATATGCTTAAGTAGTTAACTAAATATATTATAGGGTTGTATATATAGTTGCTTAAGTACTTATATAGTTGTTCTGCACCCAAAGTATGCTTAATTAGCTCTATAATTCCTAGTGTTCGTCAATGGGTGTTTAAGTAGTTGTAGATGCTTAAGTAGCTAGCTAGGGTTCATCTAATTAGGCAGTACTTGTAGATGCTTAAGTACTAGGGCGGTAGGGTTAGGGCAGTAGGACATAATTTGAATTGAGTTCTAGGGTTCATAATTTGAAATTTGTGTAGATTTTCTTGAAGTGTGAAACATTGAAGTGGTCATGATATATGAAAATTCCTTGATTGTGCCCAAGTGGCCTTTTGTTGTTTCCAGGGAATGAAGCCGAGTGGCCTATGTTTTGCCGGAATGTTGATTAATTTCCGTTCCGGCAAGTTTCAGGTGCTCGATTTGTCCACTTTTTAGCAAAGGTCATGCCGAAATTTTCTGTAAATTTCGGGATGACTTGTGCTACAAACTAGGACCACACCGGCAAGGAATCGACGTTCCTGCAAAACATAGGCCTTCCTTTTGTCATTATTCATTTTATTAGGTCTAGAATTAATTGACTATATTTAATCGTAGGAAACATGGCTAGCAATGATGAAGGACAGGGTTCTGGTGATTGCAATGACGACTACCTAGCGGCAAAAGAATATTTGAACCTTGCCAACGATCAACGATTGTTGTTGCTGGGCCCACCTGTCACATCCAAGACCCATCGAGGCCGGCGCCGAGACTGGCGTTTAGACCGAGGCCGGCACCAAGACCGGCGCCGAGACTGGAAAAGCCATAGGACCGAAACCGAAGAGGAGATGTCGACGCCCAAACCAGCTCCTCATTACTAGACTGGTGGTCACGAAGGTGACGCCGAGAATTTTGAGCCAAAACTGCATGTGGAAGCGCGCTCCTGCTACGGCAATCAAATAGGTTGCATCATACGGGCGTGCGCCACCATCAATGATGAGTAACTAAATAAAGGCCAAATATGAAGCACTCCCTCCTAACCCTGCTGCACTAGATATTCTTGTTCCCAGGTCGGGATGAAATCCAATATACTAATCCATAGAAAGACCCGACAATGAAGAAGATAAACAAACACGCCATGACCAAGTTTAGCGATGCGTTGGCCGCCTAGAAAGTAAGGGTGAAACGCGCCATCGACAAAAAGGAACCCTACTCTGAGATTGTAAAGGATAATCCGACAATCACGGAAGAGCAGTTTCAAATATTCAAGGCGGCTTACGATGCCGAAGATGCCAAAAAAAGTCGAAGTACATGAAGGGTCTTAAACAAAGGAACATGGGGTGCCACCACCTCAGAAGCCATGGTTACGCGGGGAAGAGGTCCATATGGGCCAAGGAGGATGCGGAACGCGAAAGTCTGGGCATCCCAGACCCCTTGGAGGAGTTCACCGTCCCGCAGAAGCATGACGTCCTCAGGGTCCGGTACTGTTGGGACCCAGTCAAGAAGGTTTTCAAGACGGACCCGCGATCACGACAGAGTTCATGAGACTGCTGGTAATTTTAGTTTCTGATCAATTTGACTACACGTTTAGTCATATTTGTAAACGATCCTTGTTCCTTTTGCAGAGAGAGCGGCACAGGATTGCGGCCGAAAGCGACTCGCCATCTGAGGTGTTGGCGAGGCCCAAGTGGGACACCCCATTCAACCGGGCATTAAACATATTGAAACAACTCCCGATGGACACTTGGCTCTCGTATGGACGCGTGCACGGTGTTGGAGGCAGCGCCATGTGGAAGAAGTACTACAGTGAGACCATGAAGGAGAGAAAGGAAAGATGGAGTTAACTGAAAAAAAACATCGACAAGAAAGTTGACATTGCGGTTGAGAAGAATTCAGCTAAGACAGTCGCAACAGCGGTAGCTTCCGCAAAACGGGAGCTGGCAGCTACGTGTGGTGTCTTGGTTCCGGCTATCGTCAGTTGGAGCAGGCAAAATCCAGAAAAAGATGCAGCAGACTTTCCCCTTGCCGACTTCTTCGGGAGCAGCTCGACTAGCGTTGCAGCAGCCCCTGCACCAGCAACTGCACCAGCACCAGCACCAGCGCCTGCTCCAGCACTGGCTCCCACACCTGCTCATAGCAGCCCGTCCTCCGCCTCGGACATGCTGGGCAATGCTTCATCTTTGGCTGAGCTCGACGCCCTCACGGTACCTGTCACACGGCCCTCTTTAATAAATGTATAATCTCCCGTTTCTGTTGCCTTTCGGATGTCTCACATCGCAGACATGTCATTGCAGGTCGACGCCCCGTGCACCATATTGTACGACATCAACAGCCAGAAGGTGGACGTGGGGAAGGAGACAATAATGAAGCCAAAGGAACAATTGTTCCACAGCCAGCCGATCCCCCCTCATGTCTTCAAGGTTTCCGTGGCCAGTGTCAAACCGGGCCACGAGAATTTGTCTCCTTCGGTACTAGGGGAAGATGACACCGAGACCCCGCGGTGGCTTGGCGATTGCAAGACGTGGGTCATGTTGTGGCCAAAGAGTCTGCTTCATCTGGAGGCGGCCGGGAGCACACCCACGACCACGCAGCCTCCGCAAGGTATGAACATCAGCACTCCACCCCCAATTAGCGTCGCCTGTCATGCTGGGTGATAGCGGACGGGGTGAGGAAGAGGCTCCATTAGTCACTGATGACATCACCATAGATGAGGATGAGGATGACACTCAACAGTATCTCAATACTGGCGCCATTGATGATGGACGATTGATGGCTCAGCAGTATGAGTACTCAGGGTTTGAGCGTCATGAGTCGGTGCCCGAATTGTTGCCTCCGGATCCTGAACGTACTATAGATGACCTTCCACCAAACAAGCATTGGAAGAGAATGATGAAAGGCAACAATAAAGCTGCTGCTATGTTCCAACCACCTCCGCAAAATACCATATCCCCGGTGAACCAATCATACCTAAGGCATCGGTAGAGGCCATACACGGCGATCTAAGGAGACTTCATGACAATGTGCTGCGGTGAGAGAAAAGCCTAATCGCCTCGGAAAATCTAGGATACCCACTCTACGTGGTTAACATGCCACAGGAAAGGTGGTACATCGACTCATTCCCCGCGGAGAAGTTCTTCCTTCGGTTCGATTACATCTTCGACATGTTTCACTTGAAGAAGCTGGATTTTACGTTTGTCCGCCTTTATGCCTTGTACATGAACTACATCATCGGGATTGAGCAGATACCTTATATCTGTGTCGCTGACCCGTACTTCATGCATGAGGGCTTCTTGACAGTCTGCGCAGAGCACAGTGAATACGCGAGGAACTACATCGTCGATTTCATGGTCTCCAATAAGGACAAGGAGACGATTCTCGTGCCTTATCATCCCCTGTAAGTCATCCACGCGGATATCCTTCCTTCGATTTCAATCATTCATTTGCACTATGGAGGCTAATTAATTTCAGGTGTACTTATTTTGCGCAGCCACGGGCGCGCCGTCCTCATCATCATGTACCCCCGATACTCCCATGCTCTTTACTTGGACTCGTTGAAGAACATGAACAGAAAGGATTACACCCACATCAAGTCTGTTCTTGATAGTGCTATCTTTTTCTACGATGTATGGGGTGGAGAGATCACGACCAAGAAGAAGAGGAACGGCAGGCCCGCCTTCAGCCATAAGACCGACTTCTGCTACATCCAACAACCGAGTGATACTCTTAGTGATGGATTCTATGTCCTACACCACATGCTGAAGTCCAGACAGGATCAGCAAAACCTTCGCATGTCACCTACATCCGGGGATGCCCATATTCTGCAATGGCAAGGAACGTAGGAGATATCAAGGATCATCGGCTTTGAGATGAGTTGTATCAAATCCAGTGTTAACTTGCCCAAATCATCATGAAGGAGGTCCTTGAAAAAATAGGGTTGTTCTACGAGGAAGGGCAAATGTCGCGGGAAGACGTTCGAACATGCGTAGCCGCTCAACGTCTCAACCTGAAGCCTTTCACTAAGCTCGGGGACTATCTCCCTGACTTGGATAGATGTCATGACATGTTTGAGTGATTGTTGATATATGACAATGTGTCCGTTTAGTCCATACTTTCTGTATGATAGAACTTTGAGTTATGCACAACAAAACTTTATTTGTAATATAATTAAACTGACCTCCTCGACTAGCGACGATCACTCTAGTTAGGGCATTTTGGATACGACGAACTTTGTTATTTATGATTACGATATGTTGCTTTTGTTTTTGCCAAGTCTATCTCTTTCTGTTGCTCAACTATATATGTTGCATATCATCGACTCATGTGAGGATGTAGGTGCATAGATCGTCGATGGCGAAGAAGTGCTATGCTAGGAGTATACGACGAGTGGCCGGAGTGTCAGGCCCAGGTGTACTGGTTTCCAGTTTCCGAGCGACAACCAGTAGTTAGTTTAGGTTCACGCTAGTGAGAGAGAGGGATACAAACTCATGTACTGCATATTTTCGCTCTCGCTCATAGTGATAGCTCTTCTTGCGTATATCATTGTTTAGATGGATGAAGATGTAGTTGCAAGAACTTGTATCACTATTTTCGAGATGATGACGAGTGACCACTTTGTGTTGGATGATGATTATGATGATGACATGATTTGATGCTATGATTACATTTGTATGTGTATGATATGCTAAAGATTATTGTATAAAGCCTGTTCAAATACAAAACAAATATGCAGAAAAAACAAAAACTAATAAAACTAACAGTAGCGAGTGGAGTAGAGTTAGCAGCAGCGCGCTCTTACCAGTAGCGCGCCCCTAGATTAAAGCGCTGCAGATATTAGCAGTAGCGTATTGTACTAAAGCTCGCTGCTGCTAACCATGTATAGCAGTAGCGTGGGTCAGCACACACTACTGATACATGTTAGCTGTAGCGCCGTATTTGTAGCATGGTACCCCGTGCTATTGATATACCTAATATGTGCGCTACCGCTAGGCTTTTCCCTAGTAGTGGTATTTTTAAAAATACAACTTATTTTCGTTGTGGTTTTATATATAGTACTTTCATCATATGATTTTATGACCATGATTAGTTATTATATATAACAGTGGGTGAAATGAACGTGGAGTAGATTCACGTGGAGGCAACATGTGGTGCATGTCGAAAGTACTACTAGTCCAAACTTCATCTAGTTTGGATTAGTTGTACTTTTGATGTGCACCACATGTTGCCTCCACTTGAATACAATCCATGTTCATTTCACATACCATATTAACAAGTCATACTCATCATCATCCTAGTCATTTAACCAATCCTACTTAGTTGTTCTTAGCACATGATCATGCGTATTAGCTAGGACCTAAATACCCTCTCTAAGGTAAAATAGCATAAAACAAGATAGGCCCCGGCTCTCCATTATGGAGAATGGAGATCATCCTATCTCCAATTCATGCCCTTCGCACAATGTTCCTTCCAAGTAGCTCCCTACGATTGACCATACATTTTTTTCCAGTCTTTGATTGTCATGTCTTCATCGCTTTTAGCAATCTGGTATGGACAGGAGTGACTCGTAGGATGACCTGGCGTAAGTTCGAAACATCAAGGCGACCTTTCCGAAACATCAGATGAGGCACACAATCCTTCGGGATTTTCTGTTGGAAAACATAGTAATGACTTCATAGTTAGCAATGTAGTCGAGTTTTAGAAGAATTTATGCAAAAGATGCACGGATGTCATAATAGTAAAAAAATCTTACCATGACATCTCCATGGATGTTACCGTAGTTCAACACGTGCACTAGTGGCATGTATTGACCATAATGTGGAGGAGTTTGATAATAGATATTGTAATTCTCAAGATCAGTAATAAATGAGATCAGATGATTTTTCTCCTGATAAGTTAATTCTGAGCCATCGGTGTAGTAGGTTCTGTCTACCATCTTCTGCACATTCTTTGAAGAATGAAAATAAGCTATCAATGGAAATAAGATGTCAACTATTTTGAAATAAACAATATAAATTACTTAATAACTATGTTTGAGAAACTCACATAGCGGTAGAATTGAAAGCGTATCAACAAGGACCCAAATGTCCAAATTGTCCACCTCGATGTCAGGATCACCAAAATCCATGGTGACAAACATACCCTCTTGAAAATCATACATCCTGCAAAGTGATTTCCAACCCGGGCAACCAAAATGGGATACGCTCTCAGAATTGTATAGATTTACCTCAAAATCCATACCATGATGGGTCCTTAGGTTAATTTTCTTTGTTTCATTCCTCCCATGATCTTCAAAACTCATCCTCTCCAAGACATAGCGTCTTGCATGGCATGTGATAAGCTAGTCGAATTGTAAAAGACGAAAATTACACGTTGAAGTAGTAGAAGTCGAGCTTAATTATGAACAAACACTTTGCGTCGTAGCTTACCATATCACAATCGAAGGCTTCCTCGAGCTTAATGCTGAAGCGCCGACCTTCTACCAAGTGAGGCCTATCGCAGAAACCCCGGTTGTCGCCGCACCAGGAGCACTCCCCGGGACCTTCTTCGTCCGACGACATTTCCTATGTTCATAATTCAAACACTAAAATTATAGAATTAAATATATGTACTACAAAAACTAAATTAGATCATTATTATTCATCACGGGTTGACTATCATCCTGTCGAGTCTTTTCTTGAAAACTCTCAGCTCACGTGGTGTATATATTCGACCGTCGGTGATGGTAGCTCCTCCTTTCGTTCCCGAGTGCATTACACCAAATTGTATAGCACACAGGAACGAAGGAGAAGCTACCCCCATGACAACAGTCGGGATTCTTCGTCCTCTCATATATGGTGGAGACTCTCCCTCACTGATTCCTCTCTGAAATTTGCGATCGTCGGTGATGGTCGTTACTCCTCCTTCCCCTAGTGCATAACAAAGGTCTATCACAAGGAGAAGAAGGAGAAATGACCCCCACGACAACAGTCGGGATTCTTCGGCCTCGACAGACATAAAGTCAACCCGAAATATCGTTTAATTATCTTTCTAGAAAATCCAGGCCACTCGATATGTCCTACATATTCTAGCGCAAGTCATGCCAAAATTCACGGAAAATTCCGGCATGACCTTTGCTAAAAAAAGGACATATCGAGCGCCTGAAATTTGTCGGAACGGAAATTAATCAACACTCCGGGCAAACATAGGCCACTTGGAGGTGTAACTTGCAAACATGACAGGACACTTGGGCAACCACATATCCTTTTTGAGCAACACAAGATATACATGTTTTTATCTACATCATATCTTATAGGACTCATATTGACATGGGGATTTGGCTGGTCCCACCTCGAGGTTGGAGGGGGTCGGTGACGAGGGCGACGACGGGGATGATGGAGGGGCTCCTAGATTTCCGCAAAAACAAAAACCCTATAAGTTATCACTAATACAGCCACTGGTAGAAAAAGAGGCTTCCGTCCAGCCCCATTAGTCGCGAAATTGTAGGAACCGCGACTAATGGAGTCTTTAGTCGCGGTTCGGCAGACGAACCGCGACCAAATGCCTGGGCCCAGGGCGCTCGGTGGCCAGCTGGTGCACGTGAGAGGCTTTAGTCGCGGTTGGCCAGGCCAACCGCGACTAAAGGTGCCCAAAGGCCTTTAGTCGCGGTTGGCCAGGCCAACCGCGACTAAAGCTCCTCCCCTATATATACCAGTTCAGCACACTCACTTAGCCATTTGGTGCCACTTCTCTTCGCAAGCTTCACAAAGGGGTGTAGGTTTGCTTTTGGTTCCTCTTATGCACACAAGGTGTTTGATGAAATGCCCCAAAGAGCGTGAAACAAACATGATATGAAGTGTTGGAGCCACACTTGAGGTTCCTCATTTATTTTTTTCTCCTCGATCGCGGTTAGCAACTTGAACCTTTCATGCATGTGTGTCATTGATAAAATATGCATGTGTGTTGTTCATTGTTTAATTTCTATTGTTTATAGCTAGTTAGTTTAACAAATGCATGATGGTTAATTATATATTTTATATTATAATAATGCAGATGAATCGGCAATGGATGTACGGTAACCGACTCTCCCGCGAGTTCACTACGGGTTTGAAAGATTTCCTCGTAGTGGCTAATGCGAACAAGCAGAAGGGTTTTGTTATCTGTCCATGTGTTGACTGTAAGAATCAGAAGGGTTACTCTTCCTCAAGAGAAGTTCACCTGCACCTGCTTTGGCACGGTTTCATGCCAAGCTATAATTGTTGGACCAAGCATGGAGAAAGAGGGGTTATAATGGAAGAAGATGAAGAAGGGGATGATTTCATCGATGAAAGCTATCTTGCTCATTTCGGTGATACTTTCATGGAGGATGCTGAAGGTGAAGGGGAAGGTGAAGGTGAAGAAGAGGCACGTGATGAGACCGTTGATGATCTTGGTCGGACCATTGCTGATGCACGGAGACGCTGCGAAACTGAAAAGGAGAGGGAGAATTTGGATCGCATGTTAGAGGATCACAGAAAGTCGTTGTACCCCGGATGCGATGATGGTCTGAAAAAGCTGGGCTGCACACTGGATTTGCTGAAATGGAAGGCACAGGCAGGTGTAGCTGACTCGGCATTTGAAAACTTGCTGAAAATGTTGAAGAATATGTTTCCAAAGAATAACGAGTTGCCCGCCAGTACGTACGAAGCAAAGAAGGTTGTCTGCCCTCTAGGTTTAGAGGTTCTGAAGATACATGCATGCATCAACGACTGCATCCTCTACCGCGGTGAATACGAGAATTTGAATGAATGCCCGGTATGCACTGCATTGTGTTATAAGATCAGAGGCGATGACCCTGGTGACGATGTTGAGGGCGAGAAACCCAGGAAGAGGGTTCTCGCCAAGGTGATGTGGTATGCTCCTATAATACCACGGTTGAAACGTCTGTTCAGGAACAAAGAGCATGCCAAGTTGTTGCGATGGCACAAAGAGGACCGTAAGTCGGACGGGGAGTTGAGACACACCGTAGATGGAACGCAATGGAGAAAGATCGACAGAGAGTTCAAAGATTTTGCAGCTGACGCAAGGAACATAAGATTTGGTCTAAGTACAGATGGCATGAATCCTTTTGGCGAGCAGAGCTCCAGCCATAGCACCTGGCCCGTGACTCTATGCATCTACAACCTTCCTCCTTGGTTGTGCATGAAGCGAAAGTTCATTATGATGCCAGTGCTCATCCAAGGTCCGAAGCAACCCGGCAATGACATCGATGTGTACCTAAGGCCATTAGTTGATGAACTTTTACAGCTGTGGGGCAGACCTGGTGTCCGTGTGTGGGATGAGCACAAAGAAGAGGAATTTGACCTACGAGCGTTGCTTTTCGTAACCATCAACGATTGGCCTGCTCTTAGTAACCTTTCGGGACTGTCAAATAAGGGATACAATGCATGCACGCACTGCTTACATGAGACTGAAAGTGTACATTTGCCAAATTGTAAGAAGAACGTGTACCTTGGGCATCGTCGATTTCTTCCAAAAATTCATCCAGTAAGAAAGAAAGGCAAGCATTACAACGGCAAGGCAGATCACCGGCCGAAGTCTGCGGAACGCACTGGTGCTGAGGTATTTGATATGGCCAAAAATACCTTTAGTCGCGGTTGGCCTGGCCAACCGCGACTAAAGGTTACCCTTTAGTCGCGGGTCGCCTCCCCAACCGCGACTGAAGGGGGGGCTATAAATACAAGGGCCCGAACCTTCGCCTCCATTTCTCGTCTTCTCCGACTGCCGCGCCGAAGGCCTGCCGCCGTCGCCCTCGCCCTCGACGCCGCCCGCCGTCGCCCTCGACGCCGCCCGCCGTCGCCCTCGCCCTCGACGCCGCCCGCCGTCGCCCTCGACGCCGCCCGCCGTCGCCCTCGCCCTCGACGCCGCCCGCCGTCGCCCTCGACGCCGCCCGCCGTCGCCCTCGCCCTCGACGCCGCCCGCCGCCGCCCGCCGCTCAACGTATATACACATGAACACACTGCTGGGTGCACTTCCGTGTACCCATAGCAGTTTCTGTATTTAATAATTTGAATTAAATTAAATCAGGATATTAGAAAATGAACCAAAACTTTGAAAATTAATAGAAAATAAACCGTAACTCGGATGGAAAAACTCTGTACATGAAAGTTGCTCAGAATGACGAGACGAATCCGGATACGCAGCCCGTTCGTCCATCACGCATCCCTAGCATAGCGAACACGCAACTTTCCCCCTCCGACCCATCTATCTGAAAACGCGAAACACCGGGAATACTTTCCCGGATGTTTCCCCCCTTCACCGGTACCACCTCGTACCGCGTTATGGTACCGCCACCGCCACCGCCACCGCCCCCCTTCTTCACTTAATTAATTTGTTTTTACTACATGTTTTCAGGACTGACATAATGGCGGACGATAGAGCTGACCCGATTATGGACAACTATGATCCGGACGGTGAAGCACATATGTTCGGCATCATAAATGGCGATATTCTATATGTGCCGACCGGACAAGAAGAAGATGATATCTCTTCTTATCTGAACCTTGACGGTGAAGATGAAGGGCGCCGTCAGCAAGATGATGCCGAACAAACGTCGATAAACGACGATCTTCAAATGGAAGTAGCAACCACCTCCGGCGCCGAGGTATATATATATACATTGAGCCTCTGGTGATACAAACTAACTGATTTGAATAAATATGTGTGTACTAACGTGCGCGACTCTCTTTCTTATTTTAGCCCTCGGCCGGATCGTCGAAACAATCGAGTACGTCGTCAAAGCGTGGCGCAACCAAGACGATGAAACAAGGAGAAACATGCACCATCGAGGTTGTCGACAGTGCAACCGGCAGGCCGCTGGAGCCCTGCAAGAACGCCACCAAGTTTGTCAACCAATGCGGAGCCGTTGTTAGAGACAACGTCTCGATCACCGTCCAGGAGTGGAATAAGCCAAAGAAGGCACGAACTGCTGGTTTCACTTTTGTCGATAAGAGAACAAAAAAAGATTGCTTCAAGAAGCTTATGGAACATTTCGTTCTACCTCCGGAATACAACAAATTCGATGAGGAGGGTAACAAGATTGAGGAAAACAAGGAGAGGAGGAGGCTAGTCAAACAGTTCGCTCTTCATAAGATGGCCGACGCATTCCGGAAATTCAAGCAAAATCTAGCCCGTGACTTTGTCAAGCAGAACAAGACTCCGGATTTCAAAGGACAATATGAGAAACTGAAACATGATTGGCCAGAATTTGTGAAGCAAAAGAAATCGGAGCAGTTCATTCAAATATCGAAAAAAAATAAGGAAAATGCGGCTAAGAAGGAGTACAATCATATTATGGGGCCAGGAGGGTATCGCCTTTGGGTGCCTAGGTTGGAGAAGATGGAGAACGAGCTGAGGGCGCGAGGAATCCGTCCAGGTACGGAGGGATGGGACCCAAGGGCCAAAAGCTGGTGGTACGGGCATGGGGGAACGCTGAACCCGGAGACAGGGGAGTGTGTTTACCGGGGCAAAATAATTAAACCCACCCAAGCCCTTATTGACGCAATGAGGGATGCTCAAGAGGGGAAGATCAAGTTCAATAGAGAGAACGACGCGCTGACAAAAGCCCTCGGGAATCCTGAACACGGAGGACGTGTACGAGGCATGGGGCACATTCCGTGGAAAATAGGGTTCCCCCAGAACGATGACCCGTACGGTTACAGAAGCCATAAGAGAAAGATGGATCGGGAAGCAGATGTTGTGGCGCGGTTGGCATCGGAAATGGATGTGATGAAGAAAACCGTGAGTGTACTAGTAGCCGAAAGAGATGCAGCTCGGGCGCAGCATGAAGATCATCCAGCGGATCTCGGAAGCCAGCAGCGGAGAAGCAGCGTGGCTTCCACGGAGGCCCCACCGGCTGGTGCAGATGCACCGACGATCGAAATTACTGCACCGGAGCCTCTGGTGGTCGAAATTACTGCACCGGAGCCTCCTCGCTACCCCGTGGACGATATAAAGGAGATGAAAGAATGTCATCTGTATTATCCTATCGGGAACATGTCCATGAAGGTAGCCATCGGCAGTGCTTTACCATGTTTACCTGGAGCACTCCACCACAACAACCCCATTCAAGATGGCTATGCTCGTGTCACGGTGGAGGACATAGTCCAAGGGTTTGAGGACCTGGAGATTGACATTGCTACACCTGAAGGGGAGAAAAGACTTGGAGATGTCAAGCGCCATTTCATTCTATGGCAAAAGAAGTTTATCAAGTTTCCAGGCGAGGCGCCAAGGACAACAAGTCCACCCCCCTACGGTGGTGGTGGTGGCGGTGGTGGTGGTGGTGGTGGTGGTGGCGGTTCACCTACACCTCCATCACGTCAGTCGACGCCCCCCAGTCCACAACGTCCGGCGGGTGATCAGACGCTGCCCCCCAGTCCTCGTCCGGCGGGTGATCAGACGCCGCCCCCCAATCCACCTCCGGCAAAGAAGCAGAAGCAGTCCTGGATTATTAACCCGGACCCTTATGTACCTAAGACCACAAAGGTACCGGAGCCATCACTGAAGCCTCTCCCCACAAGGCCTTGGGAACGTAGTGCCGAGGAAACTGCCGCGGCCGCGGCTGCTGATCATGACAAATGGAAGGCGGACTGCAAGAAGAAAAGAGAGCCCGAGCCCAAGCCAGTATTTTCTGATGAGCAAAAGAAGTGGGCTAAGTCATTTTTGAGCACACCGTCCCAAGCCGCGAAGAATCTGCCTGACGACTATGCACGTGAACTTCGTAGGCAGGCACTCATGTTGAAGGAGAAGAAAGAGCGGGCGGAGAACCAGGAGAACAAAGCCTTGGAGGAGGCCGAGAAAACGGAATTAGAAAGTAAAAAAAGCGGGAAATGAGTTGCCCAGCTCGGGGAACAAAGTAAACAATCGATTGCCCCGCTTATAGTGAAAGCCGCCGGTCCGGATGACCCCGATATCATAGCAGCTGCGGCAGCACATGGATTGACTGTAATGAGTGCCAGAGAACAAGCGGCCAACTTAGGTATTACTCTTCGTGAACTGTTAGGCCTTGATGAGGCGCCAGTGAAGGAGGTAGTAATTACATATGTGAAGAATGGGCCTCTCGTCGAGCCTGCGCAGGAAAAGGATCTACCTCCACAAATGAAAGGTCTGCTGAAATGGTACAAGGGTTACATAAAAAATAAAAACGCCAAAGAATATATTTATGCGGAAGTTAGATATGAGCATCACTTCAAACATTACTATGTACAAATTCATCTGAGTGAATTGTTCCAGCTTTTCAATCTGCGCGAGCTCGACAAATCTATCATCAGTTGCTACGTTCTGTAAGTGATTTATTTCTACCCCATCTCGTTCATATTGCCTGCACTATATATATGTCCTAACTATATTGTTGTGTCCGCTATTATACATGCAGAATGAAGATTAAGGAATGCAGAGTAAGGAACATCCATGATGTTGGGTTCATTGACCCACACATCGTTAATGAATATGTGTTGGAGCATCACCCCGTCGACATGGAGGCAGACCTGTGGCAGTTTCTTACAAAGCAGGAACTCAAAAGTGATATTCTATTTCCTTACCATTTTGGGTGAGTGTTTCTGTCTTGAGCACATTCTCTTTTGTTTACTCCATGCATGGTATGTGGCCGGCTAATCGATGAGTTATGCATGACGTACTGTGCATGTATCGTGTCCGCAGGTTTCACTGGATTCTGCTAGTAATTAAAGTTGACACCTCAGAATGTCTCGTCCACGACTCTCTGAATATGGATCCAAAGCTTTGGGGCGGCATGAGAAGAATGCTGCAGAAGTAATTATTTTCATTCATTTGCGCTCTATATCGATCGGCCTATTTCGTTCATTTCCTAATATCAAGTAACTAATAACTCTCTTGTTCATTTAATTTTCTTTGCCTCGTAGGGTTTGGAGACGGTTCGTAGATACAAAGGTCGGTGAATTCAAAAAAGAGCTAGAATTCAAAAAGTCAAAGGCTAAGAATGCTGGGGATATTCAGCCAGCGGGGACCAATCTATGTGGATACTATGTCTGTGAGATGATCCGGAGATACACCTCTGAGCGGGTTCCGAGTGATACCAATGCTTAGAGGAATAACCTCCGGATGATGCTTAGTCCAGAAGCTCGCTTCCGACCACTTCAAGAGGAACTAGCTGGATGGTTCAGCAGGGAAGTCCTCCATTCTAAAGGAGAACACCATTACGAGGACGTAGAACTTTATATGCATTAAATTATGTATGGAAACTTGTTCAAAATTGTATATGGTCATCCGATGATATTGAATATATATTGTATATTCCTCTTGGATTCTTTTTGGTTCTAATTTCAAATTTGTTTGAAATTGTACATTCATATGCATGTATGTAGTACCGTAGAATATGTGAAACTCCTTCAAAATTAAAATAAAGCACAAAAGAAATAAAACAATACAAATTAAACAGAAAACAGGTTTAGGGGGGGGCTAAAACCCTAAACCTGTGGCGGCCTTTAGTCGCGGTTGGCCAGAAGAACCGCGACTAAAGGTCCTCCGCCGCGACGGCCGCCTGGCGCCCACGTGGACGGGCCTTTAGTCGCGGTTCTCAAGAAACCGCGACTAAAGTGGGGGTCCTTTAGTCGCACCTATTTGGTCGCAGTTGCGCAACCGCGACTAATGGCAGTTGCGAACCGCGACCAAAGGCCCTTTTTCCACTAGTGATCCCAAATAGTATCATACATATAACATCATTAATACAACTTAAACCCTAGCGAACGACGTGTATCGACGACGAGGGTGCGGGACAGGCATCGTCGTCGTCGATGCGGGAATAATTGCTTAAACTAAAAAAATAACAACAAATGTGACATGTTCAACTAGTTCTATTAATTCAACTAGTTCTTACTAAAAATAAACTTACTATAAATAAAAATAAACAAGTTCTTTCTAAAAATAAACTAGTTCAACTAGTTATATTAATTTTCTTACTAAAAATACATTAGTTCTATTAATTCAACTAGTTCTTACTAAAAATAAACTAGTTCAACTAGTTTAATTAATTTACTTACTAATTATTTTAAACACTTACTAAAAACAGTAAAAAACTATATTATACAATAGTAAAAAGATTACAGTAAAAAGTAGAAAAAAAGAGATGGGGGGAGGAGGGTAAGGAAGGAGGAAGGAGAGAGGAGGAGGGGGAGGAGGCCGGTGGGATCGGAGGAGGGAGGGGGCGGGGAGAGGAGGGGAAGGGGGCGGTCGGATGAGGAGGAGGGAAGGGGCGGTCGGAGGAGGAGGAGGGAGGGGCGGTGGGAGGAGGGCGGTCGAAGGAGGAGGGTGGAGGAGGAAGGGGAGGAGGAAGGAGGGAGGAGGAGGGACAGAGGGAGTAACTCGGTAGAGGAGCAGCGCGGTGGCGGCGGACGACGGGTTCGGCGCGGGTGAGAGTAAGTGAGAGGGAGAGTGAGTGAGAGGGTTGGGTGCGTCGTGAGCAGGGCCGGTCCTGAGATTTCTGGGGCCTGGGGGGAGACGAGAAACCGGGGCCCCTTAATATAAACGTCAAAATAATGTCCAATATATGTATATGTGAAATGTTATCACTAAACAATTGAAATCTATTCAAACTCTAATAATTAATATTTTACCTTACAATCTCTTCTGATATTCTGAGAGGCAAGTTCATTGATGAAGGTATCAATATCAATCTTATCCATATTTTTTCTAAATGCATAAAGGGCTATATCTCAACAAATATATCTTTCAAAGATGCAAATGATACTTCCAGTAGGACAATAATTATAACATAAGGCAGCATACCTCGGCCATCAACAGCACATCCAGTACCTCCGTATACATGTCCTCCTTGATGAGATTTTTTGTTCGTTGCTGAACCAGTAGAACCATCTTCTAAACTCTAGAGATAACAGGAATCATGAGTTAAGTTTCAGAATCTATATGAGAAAACAGTTTAAGAGAAGATTAAGTACATTAGTTGAGATCCAAAAGCAATAATTTCTGTCAACTTTGATTCTAGAGATAAAAGTTCAAATCTTCTACAGGGAAGGAAGCGTATGAATGCCTTTGAGATAAAGCTTTTGCAGCACTGCAAAACCATAAAATTGATCACCGATTTAATATAATAGATGGGTTCATAAAGATTTACACGCACCTTAATGGTTAATCCTGTTTTAGTAGACATCGTCCCATACTCCTAATTTTCCTAATCGAACAATCACATCCGATTCCTAAGTTTGAATGCCAAAAGAAAATCCAGCTCATGGTGACTATTTTCTTCCCGTCTGGAGCAAGGGGGTAATTTGATAATCATACAAACGCCACAAGATTCGATCAAAAACTTGCGAAACGATCCTTACCAAAGCCTGATGACAAGTAATCCTGCAGGTTCCTCCTACATCACCGCCGTCGTGGCATCTGCGCCGATGGCCTGCCATGATTGGGGATTGAAATTTGGCGTCGGTGGTGGGCATCCACGACCAAGAAAAAATGGGACTAGGTATTTTTTTGGATCGACTAGGGCATTGTGCGCTACTTTTTTTAGGCAACATCGTGCGCTACCTAAGGTGTCTCACCACGCGCTAGGCCAGGCCCAATATCTCAGCGTGGGTTCTGTTCGCTACTAGGCCCCCTACTACGATCGCAAGGAATAAACCAGAACGACGAACAATTGTGTGGTCTTCTCTGACCTGCTGCGTGAGGCTGCGCCGTCACAGCATGCATAAATGATCTGTCCTGGAGTCGTGCTCGGAGGGGGCCCCTGGATTTGGGGGGCCAGGGGCGGCCGCCCCCCCTCCCCCCCCCCCCCCCCCTCAGGGCCGGCCCTGGTCGTGAGGATAAGGTAAGTAAGTAGTAGCGTGTTTCCTAGATACGTGCTACTGCTATGGAACATAGTAGTAGCGCTAGTTGTAGATACGCGCTACTGCTAAGTGGGGCTAGTCATCTGCGCCCAGTACAAAAATAGCAGCAGCGCGTTTTCCTAGCAAGCGCTACTGCTAAAGTAGTAGCAGCGGCGCGGTTTATTTAAAAACACTACTACTAAGTAGTAGTAGGGCCCTGTTTTGTCCAACGCTACTGCTAAGATGCTGTGTATAAGGTTTTCCCTAGTAGTGGATGTTCGTTCCACCCTTCGTTCCCAAGTGCATTAAACCAATATGTCCAGCACACGGGAACGAAGGAGAAGCGACCCTCAAAACAATAGTCGGCATTCTTCTTTTCTCATATATGGTGGACACACTCCCTCACTGATTTTTCAACCATCGATGATAGTCGCTACTCCTCCTTCCCCTAGTGCATAACAAAGGTCTAGCACAAGGAGAAGAAGGAGAAACGACCACCATGACAATAGTCGGGATTCTTCCTCTCTCATATATGGTGCAGACTTTCTCCCTCACTCATTTTTTGACTGTCATGTATGGAGCCTCGACAGACTTAAAGTCAACCCGAAATGTCGTTTAATTATCTTTCTAGAAAATCCAAGTCACTCGATATTTACTACATATTCTAGCACAAGTCATGCCAAAATTCACAGAAAATACGGCATGACCTTTGCTAAAAAAGGACATATCGAGCGCTTGAAATTTGTCGGAACGGAAATTAATCAACACCTCCGGCAAAACATAGGCCACTCGGAGGTGTTACCTGCAAACATGGCCACTTGGGCAAGCACATATCCTATTTGCATTCAAACTTGATGGTCATTGCATTTCAATGGTTGAAAATATGAACAAAAACATTTCAAAATATCTTATAGGACTCATATTGACATGGAGATTTGGCTGGTCTCACCTCGAGGTTGGAGGGAGTCCGTGACGGGGACGACGGCGGCGACGACAAGGAGATTTGGCTACAAAAACAAAATATAACTAAAAACATTATTATCCTCATCTTAGGACTTAGTGAAACCCTATAAGCTAGCAACCAATCAAATGCATACGCCTTGCATAGTTGATACGTCTCCAACGTATCTATAATTTTTGATTGTTCCATGCTATTATATTACCTGTTTTGGATGTTTATGGTCTTTACTTTACACTTTTATATCATTTTTGGGACTAACCTACTAATCGGAGGCCCAGCCCGAATTGTTGTTTTTTGCCTATTTCAGTGTTTCAAAGAAAAGGAATATCAAATGGAGTCCAAATGGAATGAAACCTCAGGAGCGATCTTTTTGGAACAAACACAATCCAGGAGACTTGGAGTGAACATCAAGAAGCAGCCGAGGTGGCCACGAGGGTGCAAGGCACGCCCTAGGGGGGTGGGCGCGCCCCCATCCTCGTGGGCCCCTCGTGGCTCCCCTGATCGACCTCCTTCACCTATATATATCTACGTACCCCGAAAACATCTAGGAGCACCACAAAAACCTATTTCCACCGCCGCAACCTTCTGTACCCGTGAGATCCCATCTTGGAGCCTTCGTCGGCGCTCCGCCGGAGGGGGAATCAATCACGGAGGGCTTCTACATCATCACCATAGCCTCTCCGATGAGTTGTGAGTAGTTTACCACAGACCTTTGGGTCTATAGTTATTAGCTAGAGGGATTCTTCTCTCTCTTTGAATCTCAATACAATGTTCTCCTCGATCTTCTTGGAGATCTATTCGTGTAACTCTTTTTGTGGTGTGTTTGTCGAGATCTAATGAATTGTGGGTTTATGATCAAGTTTATCTATGAGAAATATTTGAATCTCCTCTGAATTCTTTTATGTATGATTTGTTATCTCTGCAAGTCTCATCGAATTATCAGTTTGGTTTGGCCTAGTAGATTGATCTTTCTTGCAATGGGAGAAGTGATTAGCTTTGGGTTCAATCTTGTGGTGTTCTTTCCCAGTGACAGCAGGGGCAGCACGGTACGTATTGTATTGTTTCCATCGAGGATAAAAAGATGGGGTTTATATCACATTGCTTGTGTTTATCCCTCTACATCATGTCATCTTGCCTAAGGCGTTACTCTGTTCTTATGAACTTAATACTCTAGATGCATGCTGGATAGTGGTCGATGTGTGGAGTAATAGTAGTAGATGCAGAATCATTTTGATCTACATGTCGCGGACGTGATGCCTATATACATGATCATGCCTAGATATTCTCATAACTATGCACTTTTCTATCAATTGCTCGACAGTAATTTGTTCACCCACCGTAATACTACTATCTTGAGAGAAGCCACTAGTGAAACCTATGGCCCCCGGGTCTATTTTCCATCATATAAGTTTCCAATCTACTTTATTTTGCAATCTTTACCTTTCAATCTATATCATAAAAATATCAAAAAAATTATCTTATCTTATTATCTCTATCAGATCTCACTTTCACAAGTGGTCGTGAAGGGATTGACAACCCCTTTATCGCGTTGGTTGCGAGGTTCTTGTTTTTTGTGTAGGTACGAGGGACTTGCGTGGAGCCTCCTACTGAATTGATACCTTGGTTCTCAAAAACTAAGGGAAATACTTACGCTACTTTGATGCATCACCCTTTCCTCTTCAAGGAAAACCAACGCAGTGCTTAAGAGGTAGCAATAGTGTTCTCCAATTTGAGGATTCAAAATAGGAGTAGTTCTCCAATTTGAGCATTCAATAAGCAATACTAAATCATAAAATAAATTAGTATTCAAATTAGCATGCATTCAATAAGCGAAATTAAACCATCTCTTTAGTCTGTGCAATGTCGAATATTATCACTAATACATCTCGAATAATATCATACATGTAACATCACTAATATAGTTAAACCCTAGCGAACGACGGGTATCGGCGCGGGCGGTGGACACCCAAAGAGAAGGAACCATCATAGGATCATAGCTCCAGTGAGACCCCTGAAGAACCTGCCAGGTATTGGAGAACCTGCCCTCTAACACAACCATGTAGCAATGGACGTGCTCGTCCTCCTCGCTGACACGGTGACGTACCACCTCCACGGGGTCCTCAAGCCTCCGCACCATCACTGGCCCACACGACCGCCACCAAAGAGGGTTCGGGTCAACGACGAGCTGGCTCCTCACCAAGCTGCACCCACCGGAAGGTAGCACCTCCCAGTACCAGCCCGGCGAAGACCAGCCCCGGACATGCCCCTCTGATCAAGCAGGCCTCCTCCACCGAGTCGACGACGAAGATGCGGGATAGGCATCGTCGACATCGATGCGGGGATAATTGCTTTAACTAAAAAATAAACTAGTTCTATTAATTTTCTACTAAAAACAAACTATTTTTATTAATTTTCTTACTATAAATAAAAATAAACTAGTACTTACTAAAAATAAACTAGTTTAACTAGTTCTATTAATTTTCTTACTAATTCTATTAAACACTTACTAAAAAACAGTAAAAAAACTATATTAATTTTTCTCTCTAAACTAAACACTCATGCCCTAAATTACCATCTACTTAGTTACCTAACCTAATTAACATCTAGTTAGTTACCTAACCTACTCCCCTAACTAAAAATATCTAATTAACAGTACCACTACTGCCCTAACCTAATTAACATCTACTTAGTTAACCAAACATCTAAAAAACATCTAATTAACCTAGTTATTAAACCAAATTAACCTAGCTAGTTCACTTAGTTAACCTAATGAACTAAATTCACCTAGGTTAATTAACATAGAGGGAGGAGGAGTACCTCTCGATGGAGGACGGCATGCGCGGGGGGGGGGGGGGGGGCGACGGGGGAGGAGGGCCGGCGCAGGAGGTGGGCCAGCGGGGGAGGAGGCCGGCATGGGGGAGGGTGGCTGACGGGGAGGAGAGCCGGCGTGGGCGAAGGCGGTTGGCGGGAGAAGACTGATGTGGGGGACGGCAGCGCGCGGGGGATGACGGCAGCGACGGCGCGCAGCGGAGGCGCACGAGTGAGAGTTTGTGAGGGAAGAGTAAGGTCAAGCGCGGGCCGGGAGTGTGGATAAGAAGCCCATAGTAGTAGCGCTTGCATGCCGAAATCGCTACTACTACGTTCAATAGCAGTAGCGCTTCCTACAAACAAGCGCTACTACTATGCCTGGCCTGCCGGCAATGGTTTGGCAATTGTAGTAGTAGCATGTTGTACGAACACAACGCTACCTTGTGCGAGCTCTACCGAAAATTAGTAGCAACGGTGTTTCTCAAAAAGTGCTACTACTAAGCTCCTCTGTATAAGCATTTCCCTAGTAGTGATATGGTGCGACAATGATCGATTGAACTTACTTCCGGAGCATTGCAGTCATGTCCGCATAGTCCTGGGGATCTTTTCGTCTCGAGTCTAAGATAATTACTACTCCCCATTCAAGCTTAATTTCTAGCAGAATAAAGTGGAAGCTGCGCACGCATGCATAACTCATCCATTACATTACTATAATTAACCTTGAGTAAGCGTAACCGAATATGCACAAGACAGAAACACTCACTTGAAGTTGTAAGGAAAGTGTATTTTCCCTTTGTTTTGATTTCGAAGTAACGATTGTAGCAAGTTGTCCTCAGTATCTTCGACTCTGTTTTTAACCAACCATTCATTTATGGTATTTGGGTTAATGAACCCAATGTCTTAGATTTGTGCTTTTTTGCATTCGACAATCTTCAATCTGCATAATATAGTGAGGATAATTATATATACATGCAATGAAAGAGCTGAGCTATAGAGACTTAATTACAGAAGTAAAACTTACAGACAGTAGCAAGTCATGAGTTGTTTGTCGAAGGCGTCTTGATTATATAACTGGAATAACTCAACGAATTGAACAAGCATCACCTTAGTTCCAACGAGGTCGTGCTCCTCTTTAATTCTCAGCATTAAACTATCCTTCCCAGACTCCCTGCAGGTATCCATGTACCATTCATACAATCTTCGCATCATCGTTGTTAGAGGAGGATTATCAGGTTTGACGAGAGGCTTCTCGTGCTCATATCTCAAGATATCTGATGTTGCCTTAAACTACGTCGGTATTTCCCCAAAGAGGAAGGAATGATGCATCATAGCAACGGTAGGTATTTCCCTCAGTGATGATACCAAAGTTATCGAACCAGTAGGAGAACCGCGCAACACCACATAAACAACACCTGCACACAAAGAACAAATACTTGCAACCTGACGTAAGAGAGGGGTTGTTAATCCCTCACGGGTAAAAAGATAGGTAAAATTGTAGTAGTTTGGATAAATAGATCTCGCGGGAACGCGAGATAAAATAAATAATTAAAAATTGCAGATTCTTCGAGGAACCACCGGGATACTCTAATCTTGGAGGAAATTGGCACCCACGTGGCGCTCAGTGCCCCATGATTCAGTGACATTAATCGTCACCCATTTGCGGTAATTAGTGACACGACCTCCAAGACGTCACACATTAGGTATTTAGGTGACGCTGCCAACCATAGTCACAAGGCTTTTCGTCACAGTATGTCAATTTTCTTGTAGTGCACCCCCTACCGTTTTATGAGCGGTACGAGCACACAAAGAGAAATTTATTTTGAAAATTAGAGATGGCACATACAAATTTGCTTAGAACGGCAAAAGAATACCATATATAGGTAGGTATAGTGGACTCATGTGCCAAAAACTAGTTTAAAGGATTTTAGATGCACAAGTAGTGATCATACTTAGAGCAAATGAAGGCTAGCAAAAGATTGGCAAGCATCCAACCAAGAAACAAAATATCTCATAAGCGAGCATTAAGCATAACTAACACTGAATAATGCACCACAAGCAGGATGTAATTTCATTGCATAACTATTGACTTTCATGCTTGCATAGGGAATCACAAACCTTAACACCAATATTCTTATTAAAGCATAATTACTCATCAACATGACTCACATATTACTATCATCATATCTTAAAACTATTACAAAGAATCAAGTTTATTTTATCCAGTGATCTTCATGAAAGTTTTTATTATACCCCTCTTGAATATATATCACTTTGGGACTAATTTCATGTTGCTTTTGATAGCTCGAACAAATCTAAGTGAAGAACCTGAGCATAAAAAATGTCTTCTCTTAAAATAATTTAAGTGAAGCAATAGAGAATTTCTTAAAAAAATTACTAACTTTCAAATAAATCTAAGTGAAGCATGAGAGCATTTCTTCAAAAATAGTAAAGCACACCATGCTCAAGAAGATATAAGTGAAGCACTAGAGCAATTCCGTAGCTCATAAAGATTTAAGTGAAGCATAGAGAGCAATTCTAGAAAGTCATAGCATAATTTTGTCTCCCTCAACTAGGTGTGTCCAGCAAGGATAGATGACTTAAAACACAAGGCAAAACAAGCAAAGACTCATATCATACAAGACGCTCCAAGCAAAACTCATAATATGTGACGAATAAAAATATAGTTTCAAGTAAAATACCGATGGTTGTTAGAAGAAAGAGGGGATGCCACTCAGGGGCATCCCCAAGCTTAGTTGCTTGATACTTCCTGAATATTATCTTGGGGTGCCTCGGGCATCCCCAAGCTTAGCCTTTTGCTAATCCTTATTCCTTCATCTGTCGCGATCTCACCCAAAACTTCAAAACATTAATCACACAAAAGTCAACAAAACCTTCATGAGATCTGTTAGTATACACTGGTACAACGAGGTGCTATACAATAGGTTTTTAACCCCTTTCCACGACGGTGTTTGGAACCGTCACCTAGTGAGTGTGGGTGATAGGGGGGGTCCTTCCCACACGACTCAGAAACCGTCGGGGATAGGCCCTCCTGGCACACATGCTCGGCAAAATGAGGTCGTGTGCGACCGGTGAGCGAGAAAATACGGTTATACGTACATTAGTGCTAAAAAATACAATTATATGGAGAAATCATTTCTGGTCGTAAGTACATCCCACACAGTCAGTCCCCGCTAAACGTTTCCGTTCGTATATACATCCCAGACAGTCGCTGTGAGGAAAAGGTTTTCGTTCGTAGGTACATCACACACAATTTTCCCCATTAAATCGTTTGTGATAGCGTTCCCATCTCACACAATATTGATAATTTTATCATTTGCATTATTGAATGCATCGCACACGGTGCGTAGAAGAAACTGTGTGGCAAAGGCTATCCATCACACACAGCTTTTATGCGGTAAACGTTTGTGCAAGGTGGCCTAACGCAAACAGTATTGAAGAGAATGTCGTTTGTGATTGTTCATCGATCCAATACAGTTTATTCCTAGAAACTGTGTGCGTTGCCTTAGGTCATCGCCGACGGTATTTTGTCAATAACCATTTGCAATAGCAAAAACCAATTAGCAGGCTAATTCGCCATTAGTAGGCTAATTGCCCTATTATTAATAGTCCATTTATTAATCTAATTGACATTCATATTAAACACATAATACATTTCATTCCATATTAAGGAAGCAGGATTTCATAATTGAAATACATCAGAGTACAACATGATATAGCTTCAGCACTCAGCTACCCCATTACACAACTGCACGAGCACCAAGTTTCACATGCAACATCTAGAACCTTTCAAAATTAGCATTATAGACGGTACATAGACAAATGCATCTCATCGGGAAAACTGCTGAAGCGGAAGGAGAATATTGAGCCTTCATTGATGTTGAAGGTCTTTGCAACTTTAGGCCAATGCATGTGGATGATTGACTGTCCATCCTTTGTCCTCTTCAGGAACACTTCAATATTGAACCGTGGGTGTTGTATGAAAACCTTCCTCGCCTCCTGGCCATAAAGGTAGTTTGAGAGGTAATCATCAGTGAACTGCTTTGGGAAGGCGTGAAAACAACGATGTGCATAAATATCTTCTCTATATTGAAAATGGGGCAAAGGAATAAAAAAGGGGCAAGATATAATAGTTAGTACCATCTTGCAGTAAACTGATGTCTTCTTCATTGTGCAGACAAAAATCTTGCTGTTTTTTGTCACTAATTTCTTTATCCTAACAATCTTTCTGAGTTCCTTGACTTGATTGATATTCATGGACAACTCATTTCCCCATATGCAAAAAGGGTCAAACAGTGGATCAAAACCTCTAACAGCAGTACCTACATGTGCAAGACCAAATTGTTAAAAACCTAAATATTAGAATGGTTCCTGCAATTGAACAATAATGTGTTGTTAGACAACGAACCATGTACGTGCTAACCTCGATTGTAAACCTCAGTTCTTCCCATTGTTTCCCGGCAACACATATAAGGTAGTTAGTCATCAGGTTAAGTAAGGGTTCTCATGCTATTATTAAAATATGTTAATGAAAAATAAGTACATTGCAGATTCATCAGATTAATTCAAGCCACATGAAAAACCCATTTATCGAAACCAAGCATAATTAAGAACTAGGAAATATAACACTTGTATATGTTTCTCATATATTAAGTGCAACCAAATTCGATTTATTCCTCACATGCACAACAATACAAAATTCCACCCACGACAATTGGACATCGCATTGCAGAATTGAACCAAGCAGTTAACTAAACACCACAACAAATGAACCAAACATTAACTGAGCACCACATTGCACAATATAACATACTCCTAATAAAAGATCAGACAGTTAACCGAACCAAGCATGCTTAACAACTTGGAAATATAGCAATTGTATTTGTTTCTCATGTATTTAGTACAACCAAATTCGATTTACTTCTCACATGGTATACAATAACAGAATGCACCCACAACTATTGAACATCGCATTGCAGAATTGAAACAAACAGTTAACTAAACACCACAACAAAAATGAACCAAACGTTAACTGAGCACCACATTGCACAATTTTTAACCAAACCAAGCATGCTTGACAACTTGGAAATATAGCAATTATGAAAGGATCGAGAAGAGGTGTCTAGAGGGGGTGATTAGACCCTCAACAAATAAAGTTGGCAGTTTTTGAGTTTTTCAAGTTGAGGTGGTAGACTAACAGAATTTCAAGCATAAACAATACAATTCGAGCAAGCATGCAAAGGGTATATGAGCAGCGGAAAGTAAAACATGCAACTTGCTAGAAAGTAAACGGATGGGATTAGAGTGTGCAAATGCAATTGGAGACACGAAGATTTTTGGCGTGGTTCCGATAGGTGGTGCTATCGCACATCCACGTTGATGAAGACTTCAACCCACGAAGAGTAACGGTTGCGCGAGTCCACGGAGGGCTCCACCCATAAGGGGTCCACGAAGAAGCAACCTTGTCTATCCCACCATGGCCATCGCCCATGAAGGACTTGCCTCACTTGGGTAGATCTTCACGAAGTAGGCGATAACTCCTTGGTTCAACTCCACAATCTTGACGGAGGCTCCCAAGTGACACCTAACCAATCTAGGAGACACCACTCTCCAAAAGGTAAGAGATGGTGTGTTGATGATGAACTCCTTGCTCTTGTGCTTCAAATGATAGTCTCCCCAACACTCAACTCTCTCTCACAGATTTGGCTATGGTGGAAAGATAATTTGAGTGGAAAGCAACTTGGGGAAGGCTAGAGATCAAGATTCTTGTGGTTGGATTGGAATATCTTGGTCTCAACACATGAGTAGGTGGTTCTCTCTCAGAAAATGAATGTTGGAAGTGTAGGCACGTTCTGATGGCTCTCCTCACGAATGAAGAATGGGTTGAGGGGTATATATAGCCTCCACACAAAATCTAGCCGTTACACACAGATTCCCAATCTCGGTGGGATTGAAGCATAAAACTCGGTCAGACCGATTTAGGTTAAAATGTGAACGCTAGAGTTTTTGATGGGACCGACAAGGTCAGACCGATGTGCAGAGGTTAGGGTAAAATCTCAACTCGGTTTGACCGATTACTCAAACTCGGTGAGACCGATTTTGGTAATAAGCAAACAAAGGATTGGTCAAGTAGACTCGGTGGGACCGACTGAACAAACTCGGTTAGACCAAAAATGTTACAATAGATCACAAAGAATTTGCAAGCCCATCTCGGTGAGACCGAGATCCCATCAGTGAGACCGAAGTGACTAGGGTTTGGCAGTGGCTGGATTAGATGAAACTCGGTGGCGCCGGATAGACAAAATCGATGGGGCCGAGTTTGACATTTAGGTTTAGGACATATGTGGATGTGAGAAAGTGGTTGAGGGTTTTGGAGCATATCACCAAGCACTTTGAGCAAGCAAGCCATTAAGCAACACCTCATCCCCTTTTAATAGTGTTGGCTTTCCTATGGACTCAATGTGATCTTGGATCACTAAAATGAAAAGGTAGAGTCTTGATCTTTTGCCAATATTTGTCATTAGCATCTTGAAGGGGTTCCACATCCTCTTGTCCATGTCCATGCAACTCCAATGTTGAACTCATATGAAATATACTAGGTAGAAATATTAGTCCAGCAAGAGATATGTTGACATAAATTACCAAAATCACCCAGGGAGCACTTGTGCTTTCAATCTCTCCCTTTTTGGTAATTGATGACAACATACATCAAAGCTTTAGATAAAGATATAAGGAAATAGCAAGTAAAGCTTTGGAAAGACATGCAACATGCATTATCTCCCCCTACATGTATGCAATCATGTGATGATAAATCATAAGAGTATGAGAATGCATAAAAATGTCAGAGCAAGCAATGAGTTACATGTGTCTTGGCTATATGCATTAGAGCAAATGATATAGATACTGGAAATATACCTTCATGTTTATGAATCTCTCTTGCAAAAAAAAAAGTACCACAGCAAGAGATCTTCATGCACATGAGTGTGATGCATATACTTACCTTGTGGTCTTGAGCTAGCTTTGAAGAAGATGTACCTGGGTAAACAAGGTTAGATAACACAAGAACATCTACTAGACAGAGCAAGAACTAAGGAACACAAGAATACCAAGACTGGGATGACATGTAGAGTCTGAGTACTAGGTACTCTATTTGGTTATTGACATGTCCTCAAGAATAAAGATATGCAATGAATTCCAAAGATTTTCTTCCCTTAGGTGTCTTTCTCCCCTGAATCTGACATGGGATAATGGGAGCAGATAGGGTAAAAGAAAATTAGAGCAAACAAGAAAATCAGAGCAAGATAGAATCATAACATGTACTATCATGTCTTTCCCCTCTTGAAGACATGATACAACTTTCCTCTTAAGGATAGGAGCATCAAGAGAAGGTTTTATGAGTGCATTCTCTCTTATGTGATAAGCTTTGATGTGCTCTCTCTCTCTCTCCCTTTGACATCAATTTCCTAGAAGGGATTTCTGGAGCATGAGTCAAGTAGGTTTGGTCCTTGAGTCACATTATAAAGCCACATGTAATATAGGATGCTGGTAGAGGACAAGTTACAAAGAGTGGAGCTCGGACAAATATGCAGGATACAAGTGACACAGATTTTGTCTCAGGACTGAAATCGGTAGCACCAAGTTGTTATTATCGGTGGCACTGAGATGGTTTGGTTTGGCTGAAAAGATCAATCCGGTGAGACCGAGTTCAATCAAGAGAGTAAATGCTTGTCACCTGAGCTTACTAGGACAAATAAGATCTCACAAGGATATGCAAGGAATTAACTGAAGGATTTGCAATGAATTGGATGCAGTAAAATGCATAAAAGAACAGAGAAAAGAAAAGAAAGAAATCTAGATAAAGTTTTTTTTTGAAAAGGGAACTAGCATGCATGAGAGAAATGCAAGAACACAAAGAAACAACAGAGAACTTCACCTAGAAAAGGTCGGCGACAAAGTCACCTATGTTAGAGTATATTGACTTAGGAGTCAAATGAGGACACTTGATCATAGGTCATACTCATCGTTTAAACTCAAAATGGGGTTGCCATTTTTTGTTTAAGCATCTCGATGTATTCACATCTTGTTGAGTTGCCTTGACCCATGTCTTGGGGTAAAGCTTCTCTAAGATGGAACGACATATCTTGGGTGGTGGTGTTGAACTTGGTCATGTAGTTGAACTTGTGTAGGGTGCTCAAGTTGAAGTAGATCATCAAGAAACTCGACAAACCTTGAGAACATATGTCTTCCACTACTGATCTCCCTATAAAAGAAACTCCACAAACCTTGAGAACTTGGCAAACACAATTCTAATAGTGTGTCTAGAGTGTTGGATATTTCGAACTATTCCCTCCGCCTGAAAATACTTGGCGCTCAAACAGAACAGCACGGAGCATTATTTTAGATTAAAAAGGAGTCAAATACACCACTGATGCTTAAACCTGACGAGGAAAATCACTTTAGTACCAAAACTAGCGGCATACATTAAACCAGTGCCACAACTTGGCTCATCGTGCAAATAAGATGTAAAACTCATTTGTATACGCATGTGGCACTGCCGAGGCATGACAACATGGCGTGGGGGCTCATTGTCAGTATCGGGCGATGTAGACCAGGTGTGTGGCGTGTTTTTTTTGCAAAAACACCCCGACTTTTATTTTTCATGCAAAAAAACCTGACAGTTGCGGGACCCGTCTGTCAGCGAAAACGCACAAGTTTTGTTAGAAGAAAAATTACATGCTCGAGGAATCAAACTGTGACCAAAAGCAAACTGATGCGCAGAACTAGCCAACCCACCACGATAACGCTTGATGTCCTATAAGCATACTCAGTTCTTATATCAAGAACATATAATAAGAATTTTAATTCCAACAAAAAAGATGTGGTCACAACTAAATTTTTTTCCCCTAGGTCTCGCGACTAGGGTTTGCTAGTCCTCCGGAGGCAGCCGCCGTGAGTTCCCATTGTTGTCGGGTGTGACCCGGCAAGACCGTACCTGTGACCTGCAGCTTGCCTCCTCTCTCCCCTTGGGGTCCGTTGGGGTTGGACTGCATGCAGGTAGGGTTTTTGAGGGGGTGTTTCCTAGCCATGGCGGATATTGCTTCTGGGAGCGGATTGGGAGATCGGAGCCATGAGGAAGCAGCAACACTGCTGGACAGATTGAATCTCCAGGATGAGGAGGTGGATGATCTAGTCTGGGAGGATGAAGCCAACGCTGAGGATATTAAACCCAAGTGGCTAGCCCTAGGGCGGCTGTTAACAACAAAAAGCTTCAGTCAGAGCGCATTGATTGCGGACATGAAGGCGGCCTGGAACGCAGCGCAACAGGTGGTTTGGAGAAGAATCAATCCAAACCTGTACTCAATTCAATTCAACTGTCTTGGAGACTAGAATAAAGCGATGCATCAGGGGCCGTGGGACTTTAAGGGATCAGCGCTGCTATTGACGGAGTATGATGGGTTTGCTAATCCGGAGAAGTGAAACTAGATAAACTAGAGACGTGGTGTCAGATTCACAAATTGCCTGATGGAGTCCTAAGGAGCCCAACGGCCGTGAGCAATTTGGCTAGCAGAGTTGGTGAAGTTTAGGAGGTGCAAGTGACACTTCCCAATGGTTTCGTAGGTGAATTCATTCGTGCTAGGGTCAAACTAGATGTTAATAAAAGGCTTACCAGAGTGGTTGGAATAACTAGAGCAGGGGTGACTGAGAAATACCTTGTTAAGTTTGAAAAACTTCCAACATTCTGTCATGCATGTGGGTTCATGGGGCACTGGTATGAGGAATGTGGTACATGAGAGCATGACATAACAAAATTTGAATGGGGCCCTTTTATTGTAGCTTCAAGGAGGGGAAGAGGAGGAGGCCGTGGAGGCCCAGGGGGCACAGGTAGAAGATCGGATAGAGGGGAGGATGAGACAGAGGATGGAGGAAGAGGATTCGGGAGAGGGATCGGCAGAGGCGGAGGCCGCAATATGCAGATGGATACGAATCCCATAAACCAGGGGAGTTGGAGATTTAATGCAATGGGCCGAACAGCAATGAGGAATGCAAGGGATGAGGATGAGAGTATGATAAACCCTGAAGCCGCTATCCCAAGTCAGGATGTTAGGGTGATGGAGGGGGCAGAATCGGCCCAAGCGTTAGCAATACACGAGGCTAATAATACCAAAGGGCTGGAACATGTTGAGAACACAGTAGGGGTGGGAATCTGTTTGGGAAAAAGAACAGCTGAGGATTCGGCTGCTGGAGGGGCAGAAAACTTAGCCATGGTTCCGGTGAGCATATCTGCAAAATCGGTCGTTTCAAATTTAATTCATCGCTATGAAGGTGAGGATGAAGAACCCAGCTGCTCAGAGAACCAAGTACTGACCCCCCAAAAGAATGCAAACAGGAAGAAACTCAAAGGAGTGAATGGAGAAGTGATGAACAACCCAGAGGAAATAGTGCAGGAAACAGATTATAAGAGATCGGCGGCCCCTTTCGAAGGGGACTGCCGGGCGCAATGAAATTGTTAAGTTGGAACTGCCGGGGGCTTGGGAACGCCCCGACAGTTCGTGCTTGTTGGGGAACGTAGTAATTTCAAAAAATTTCCTACACACACGCAAGATCATGGTGATGCATAGCAACGAGAGGGGAGAGTGTTGTCTACGTACCCTCATAGACCGAAGCGGAAGCGTTGACGCAACGTAGAGGAAGTAGTCGTACGTCCTCCCGGTCCAACCGATCCAAGCACCGTTACTCCGGCACCTCTGAGTTCTTGACACACGTACAGCTCGATCACGCACCCTGATCTCCAATCCAGCAGAGGCGCGGGGAGGAGTTCCGTCAGCACGACGGCGTGGTGACGATCTTGATGTTCTCCTGTCGCAGGGCTTCGCCTAAGCACCGCTACAATATGACTGAGGTGTAATATCGTGGAGGGGGGCACCGCACACGGCTAAGGAACGATCACGAAGATCAACTTGTGTGTCCATGGGATGCCCCCTACCCCCGTATATAAAGGAGGGAGGGAGGAGGAGGCCGGCCTAGGGAGGAGGCGCGCCATAGGGGGGGCAAACCTACTCCAAGTAGGTTTGGCCCCCCTTTCCTATTAGGAGTAGGAGAAGGAAGGAAGAGGGGGGAGGAGAGAAGGAAAGGGGGGGCCCTCCCAATTCGGATTGGGCTTGGGGGGGCGCGCCCCCTCCCTTGCTCCTTCTCCCTCCCTTCCACTAAGGCCCAATAAGGCCCATATACTTACCGGGGGGTTCCGGTAACCTCCCGGAACTCCGGTATATTTCCAATCTCACCCGGAACCTTTCCGGTGTCCAAATATATCCGTCCAATATATCAATCTTTATGTCTCGACCATTTCGAGACTCCTCGTCATGTCCGTGATCACATCCGGGACTCCGAACAACCTTTGGTACATCAAAATACATAAACTCATAATATAATTATCATCGAAACCTTAAGTGTGCGGACCCTACGATTCGAGAACAATGTAGACATGACTGAGACACGTCTCCGGTCAATAACCAATAGCGGGACCTGGATGCCCATATTGGTTCCTACATATTCTACGAAGATCTTTATCGGTCAAACCGCATAACAACATACGTTGTTCCCTTTGTCATCGGTATGTTACTTGCCCGAGATTCGATCGTCGGTATCCAATACCTAGTTCAATCTCGTTACCGGCAAGTCTCTTTACTCGTTCTGTAATACATCATCTCGCAACTAACTCATTAGTTGAAATGCTTGCAAGGCTTAAGTGATGTGCATTAGCGAGAGGGCCCAGAGATACCTCTCCGACATTCGGAGTGACAAATCCTAATCTCGAAATACGCCAACTCAACAAGTACCTTCGGAGACACCTGTAGAGCACCTTTATAATCACCCAGTTACGTTGTGACGTTTGGTAGCAAACAAAGTGTTCCTCCGGTAAACGGGAGTTGCATAATCTCATAGTCATAGGAACATGTATAAGTCATGAAGAAAGCAATAGCAACATACTAAACGATCGGGTGCTAAGCTAACGGAATGGGTCATGTCAATCAGATCATTCAACTAATGATGTGATCCCGTTAATCAAATAACAACTCTTTGTCCATGGTTAGGAAACATAACCATCTTTGATTAGCAAGCTAGTCAAGTAGAGGCATACTAGTGACACTCTGTTTGTCTATATATTCACACATGTATTATGTTTCCGGTTAATACAATTCTAGCATGAATAATAAACATTTATCATGATATAAGGAAATAAATAATAACTTTATTATTGCCTCTAGGGCATATTTCCTTCAGTCTCCCACTTGCACTAGAGTCAATAATCTAGATCACATCACCATGTGATTAACATCGATAGTTCACATCATCATGTGATTAACACCCATAGTTCACATCGCCATGTGACCAACACCCAAAGGGTTTACTAGATTCAGTAATCTAGTTCACACGCTATGTGATTAACACCCAAAGAGTACTAAGGTGTGATCATGTTTTGCTTGTGAGAGAATCTTAGTCAACGGGTCTTTCACATTCAGATCCATTATGTATTTTGCAATTTTCTATGTCTACAATGCTCTGCACGGAGCTACTCTAGCTAATTGCTCCCACTTTCAATATGTATCTAGATCGAGACTTAGAGTCATCCAGGTCGGTGTCAAAACTTGCATCGACGTAACCCTTTACGACGAACCTTTTTTCACCTCCATAATCGAGAAACATATCCTTATTCCACTAAGGATAATTTTGACCAATGTCCAGTGATCTACTCCTAGATCACTATTGTACTCCCTTGCCAAACTCAGTGTAGGGTATACAATAGATCTGGTACACAACATGGCATACTTTATAGAACCTATGGCCAAGGCATAGGGAATGACTTTTCATTCTCTTTCTATCTTCTGTCGTGGTCGGGTTTTGAGTCTTACTCAATTTCACACCTTGTAACACAGACAAGAACTCTTTCTTTGACTGTTCCATTTTGAACTACTTCAAAATCTTGTCAAGGTATGTACTCATTGAAAAAACTTATCAAGCGTCTTGATCTATCTCTATAGATATTGATGCTTAATGTGTAAGCAGCTTCACCGAGGTCTTTCTTTGAAAAACTCCTTTCAAACACTCCTTTATGCTTTGCAGAATAATTCTACATTATTTCCGATCTACAATATGTCATTCACATATACTTATCAGAAATGTTGTAGTGCTCCCACTCACTTTCTAGTAAATACAGGCTTCACCGCAAGTCTGTATAAAAATATATGCTTTGATCAACTTATCAAAGCGTATATTCCAACTCCGAGATGCTTGCACCAGTCCATAGATGGATCGTTGGAGCTTGCACACTTTGTTAGCTCCCTTTGGATCGAAAAAACCTTCTGGTTGCATCATATACAACTCTTCCTCCAGAAATCCATTCAGGAATGCAGTTTTTACATCCATTTGCCAAATTTTATAATCATAAAATGTGGCAATTGCTAACATGATTCGGACAGACTTAAGCATCGCTACGGGTGAGAAGGTCTCATCGTAGTCAATCCCTTGAACTTGTCAAAAACCTTTTGCAACAACTCGAGCTTTGTAGATAGTAACACTACTATCAACGTCCGTCTTCCTCTTGAAGATCCGTTTATACAATATGGCTTGCCGATCATCGGGCAACTCCACCAAAGTCCACACTTTGTTCTCATACATGGATCCTATCTCAGATTTCATGGCCTCCAGCCATTTCGCGGAATCTGGGCTCATCATCGCTTCCTCATAGTTCGTAGGTTTGTCATGGTCAAGTAGCACGACCTCCAGAATAGGATTACCGTACCACTCTGGTGCGGATCTCACTCTGTTTTACCTACGAGGTTCGGTAGTAACTTGATCTGAAGTTACATGATCATCATCATTAGCTTCCTCACTAATTGGTATAGTAGTCACAAGAACAGATTTCTGTGATGAACTACTTTCCAATAATGAAACAGGTACAATTACCTCATCAAGTTCTACTTTCCTCCCACTCACTTCTTTCGAGAGAAACTCCTTCTCTAGAAAGGATCCATTTATTAGCAACGAATGTTTTGCCTTCGGATCTGTGATAGAAGGTGTACCCAACAATTTCCTTTGGGTATTCTATGAAGACGCACTTCTCCGATTTGGGTTTGAGCTTATCAAGATGAAACTTTTTCACATAAGCATCACAGCCCCAAACTTTAAGAAACGACAACTTGGGTTTCTTGCTAAACCACAGTTCATATGGTGTCGTCTCAACGGATTTAGATGGTGCCCTATTTAACGTGAATGCAGTTGTCTCTAATGCATGATCCCAAAATGATATTGGTAAATCGGTAAGAAACATCATAGATTGTACTATATCCAATAAAGTACGGTTATGACGTTCGGACACACCATTATGATGTGGTGTTCCAGGTGGCATGAATTTGTGAAACTATTCCACATTGTTTTAATTGAAAAACAAACTCGTAACTCAAATATTTGTCTCCGTGATCAGATCGTAGAAACTTTATTTTTCTTGTTACGATGATTTCCACTTCACTCTGAAATTCTTTGAACCTTTTAACTATTTCAGACTTATGTTTCATCAAGTAGATATACCCATATCTGCTCAAATCATCTGTGAAGGTCAGAAAATAACGATACCCGCCGCAAGCCTTAACACTCATCAGATCGCATACATCAGTATGTATTATTTCCAATAAGTCAGTTGCTCGCTCCACTGTTCCGGAGAACGGAGTCTTAGTCATCTTGCCCATGAGGCATGGTTCACAAGCATCAAGTGATTCATAATCAAGTGATTCCAAAATCCCATCAGCATGGAGTTTCTTCATGCGCTTTACACCTATATGACCTAAATGGCAGTGCCACAAATAAGTTGCACTATCATTATTAACTTTGCATCTTTTGGTTTCAATATTATGAATATGTGTATCACTACGATCATCCAATGAACCATTTTCATTGGATGTGTAACCATATAAGGTTTTATTCATATAAACAGAACAACAGTTTATTCTCTTACTTAAATGAATAACCGTTTTGCAATAAACACGATCAAATCATATTCATGCTCAACGCAAACACCAAATAACACTTATTTAGGTTCAACACTCATCCCGAAAGTATAGGGAGTGTGCGATGATGATCATATCAATCTTGAAACTACTTTCAACACACATCGTCACTTCACCCTTAACTAGTTTCTGTTTATTCTGTAACTCCCGTTTCGAGTTACTACTCTTAGCAACTAAACCAGTACCAAATACCGAGGGGTTGCTATAAACAATAGTAAAGTACACATCAATAACATGTATATCAAATATACCTTTGTTCACATTGCCATCCTTCTTATCCGCCAAATACTTGGGGTAGTTCTGCTTCCAGTGACCAGTCCCTTTGCAGTAGAAGCACCTAGTCTCAGGCTTAGATCCAGACTTGGGCTTCTTTACTTGAGCAGCAACTTGCTTGCCGTTCTTCTTGAAGTTCCCTTCTATCCCTTTGCTCTTTTCTTGAAACTAGTGGTCTTGTTAACCATCAACACTTGATGCTCTTTCTTGATTTCTACCTTCGTCGATTTCAACATCACGAAGAGCTCGGGAATCGTTTTCGTCATCCCTTGCATACTATAGTTCATCACAAAGTTCTACTAACTTGGTGATGGTGACTAGAGAACTCTGTCAATCACTATCTTATCTGGAAGATTAACTCCCACTTGATTCAAGCGATTGTAGTACCCAGACAATCTGAGCACATGCTCACTAGTTGAGCGATTCTCCTCCATCTTTTAGCCATAGAACTTGTTGGAGACTTCATATCTCTCAACTCGGGTATTTTCTTAAACTATTAACTTCAACTCCTGGAACATCTCATATGGTCCATGACGTTCAAAACGTCTTTGAAGTCCTGATTCTAAGCCATAAAGCATGGTGCACAAAACTATCAAGTAGTCATCATATTGAGCTAGCCAAACGTTCATAACGTTTGCATCTGCTCCTGCAATAGGTGTGTCACCTACCGGTGCATTAAGGACATGTTTCTTCTGTGCAGCAATGAGGATAAACCTCAGATCACGGATCCAATCCGCATCATTGCTACTAACATCTTTCAATACATTTTTCTCTAGGAACATATCAAAATAAACATATGAAAGCAACAACGCAAGCTATTGATCTTACAACATAATTTGCAAAATACTACCAGGACTAAGTTCATGATAAATTTTAAGTTCAATTAATCATATTACTTAAGAACTCCCACTTAGACAGACATCTCTCTAGTCATCTAAGTGATCACGTGATCCAAATCAACTAAACCATAACCGATCATCACGTGAGATGGAGTAGTTTTCAATGGTGAACATCACTTGTTGATCATATCTACTATATGATTCACGCTCGACCTTTCGGTCTCCGTGCTCCGAGGCCATATCTGCATATGCTAGGCTCGTCAAGTTTAACCTGAGTATTCCGCGTGTGCAAAACTGGCTTGCACCCGTTGTAGATGGACGTAGAGCTTATCACACCCGATCATCACGTGGTTTCTGGGCACGACGAACTTTGGCAACGGTGCATACTCAGGGAGAACACTTCTTGATAATTAGTGAGAGATCATCTTAAAATGCTACCGTCAATCAAAGCAAGAAAAAGATGTATAATAGATAAACATCATATGCAATCAAAATATGTGACATGATATGGCCATCATCGTCTTGTGCCTTTGATCTCCATCTCCAAAGCATCGTCATGATTTCCATCTTCACCGGCATGACACCATGATCTCCATCATCTTGATCTATATCAATGTGTCGTCACATGGTCGTCTCGCCAACTATTGCTCTTGCAACTATTGCTATCGCATAGCGATAAATTAAAGCAATTATTTGGCACTTGCATCTTATGCAACAAAGAGACATCCATAGGGCTTCTGCCAGTTGCCGATAACTTCAACAAAACATGATCATCTCATACAACAACTTATATCTTATCACGTCTTGACCATATCACATCACAACATGCCCTGCAAAAACAAGTTAGACGTCCTCTAATTTGTTGTTGCAAATTTTACGTGGCTGCTACGGGCTGAGCAAGAACCGTTCTTACCTACGCATCAAAACCACAACGATAGTTTGTCAAGTAGGTGCTATTTTAACCTTCTCAAGGACCGGGCATAGCCACACTCGGTTCAACTAAAGTTGGAGAAACTGACACCCGCTAGTCACCTGTGTGCAAAGCACGGCGGTAAAACCAGTCTCGCGTAAGCGTACGCGTAATGTCAGTCCAGGCCGCTTCATCCAACAATACCGCCAAACCAAAGTATGACATGCTGGTAAGCAGTATGACTTATATCGCCCACAACTCACTTGTGTTCTACTCGTGCATATAACATCAAACCATAAAACCTAGGCTCGGATGCCACTGTTGGCGAACGTAGTAATTTCAAAAAAATTCCTACGCACACGCAAGATCATGGTGATGCATAGCAACGAGAGGGGAGAGTATTGTCTACGTACCCTCGTAGACCGAAGCGGAAGCATTGACGCAACATAGAGGAAGTAGTCGTACGTCCTCCCAGTCCAACCGATCCAAGCACCGTTACTCCGGCACCTCCGAGTTCTTGACACACGTACAGCTCGATGACGCACCCCGGTCTCTGATCCAGAAGAGGCGCGGGGAGGAGTTCCGTCAGCACGACGGCGTGGTGACGATCTTGATGTTCTCCTGTCGCAGGGCTTCGCCTAAGCACCGCTACAATATGACCGAGGTGTAATATCGTGGAGGGGGGCACCGCACACGGCTAAGGAACGATCACGAAGATCAACTTGTGTGTCCATGGGGTGCCCCCTACCCCCATATATAAAGGAGGGAGGGAGGAGGAGGCCGGACTAGGGAGGAGGCGCGCCATAGGGGGGGCAAACCTACTCCAAGTAGGTTTGGCCCCCCTTTCCTATTAGGAGTAGGAGAAGGAAGGAAGAGGGGGGAGGAGAGAAGGAAAGGGGGGGCCGGCCCCCCTCCCAATTCGGATTGGGCTTGGGGGGGGGGGCGCCCCCTCCCTTGCTCCTTCTCCCTCCCTTCCACTAAGGCCCAATAAGGCCCATATACTTACCGGGGGGTTCCGGTAACCTCCCGGAATTTCCAATCTCACCCGGAACCTTTCCGGTGTCCAAATATATCCGTCCAATATATCAATCTTTATGTCTCAACCATTTCGAGACTCCTCGTCATGTCCGTGATCACATCCGGGACTCCGAACAACCTTCGGTACATCAAAATACATAAACTCATAATATAATTGTCATCGAAACCTTAAGCGTGCGGACCCTACGGTTCGAGAACAATGTAGACATGCCCGAGACACGTCTCCGGTCAATAACCAATAGCGGGACCTGGATGCCCATATTGGTTCCTACATATTCTACGAAGATCTTTATCGGTCAAACCGCATAACAACATATGTTGTTCCCTTTGTCATCGGTATGTTACTTGCCCGAGATTCGATCGTCGGTATCCAATACCTAGTTCAATCTCGTTACCGGCAAGTCTCTTTACTCGTTCTGTAATACATCATCTCGCAACTAACTCATTAGTTGAAATGCTTGCAAGGCTTAAGTGATGTGCATTAGCGAGAGGGCCCAAAGATACCTCTCCGACATTCGGAGTGACAAATCCTAATCTCAAAATACGCCAACTCAACAAGTACCTTCGGAGACACCTGTAGAGCACCTTTATAATCACCCAGTTACGTTGTGACATTTGGTAGCACACAAAGTGTTCCTCCGGTAAACGGGAGTTGCATAATCTCATAGTCATAGGAACATGTATAAGTCATGAAGAAAGCAATAGCAACATACTAAACGATCAAGTGCTAAGCTAACGGAATGGGTCATGTCAATCAGATCATTCAACTAATGATGTGATCCCGTTAATCAAATAACAACTCTTTGTCCATGGTTAGGAAACATAACCATCTTTGATTAACAAGCTAGTCAAGTAGAGGCATACTAGTGACACTCTGTTTGTCTATATATTCACACATGTATTATGTTTCCGGTTAATACAATTCTAGCATGAATAATAAACATTTATCATGATATAAGGAAATAAATAATAACTTTATTATTGCCTCTAGGGCATATTTCCTTCAGTGCTTTGCTGGATGTCCAGCGAAGTTGTAGCCCAGATGTGATGTTTTTGTCGGAGACACACCTAGAAAGCTATCCGGCTGAATGTTTGAGGAGAAGACTGAAAATGGATCATAAAAGTGTCTGCCCTGGAGATAGTAGAAAGGGAGGTCTGGTGATGTTTTGGAAAAAGGAAGTAAAGGTTCTTCCACTAAACTTGGACCCAATGTTCATTGATGTACAAGTTGAAGATGAAGGACACTTAGTGTGGAGGTGTACGGGGATGTATGGTGAATTTAGGTGGGCGCAGAAATATAAAACATGGGAGAGAATGCGCCTTTTGCATCAAAACAACAATATGCCATGGCTATTGATTGGGGACATGAATGAAATTCAGTTCTTGTCTGAAAAGGAAGGAGGAAACCTGAGACCGCCGCAGTACATGCAAGCATTCCAGGCGGCGATTGATGACTGCGAATTGCGTGGGTTATATAGGTGATCGATTTACGTGGCAGCAAGGTGGAATCAGGGAGAGGTTGGATAGAGGGCTAATCAACGCCGGTTGGGAAGCGTTGTACCCTTCGGCGGTGCTGCAACACTTGCTATATAATCATTCGGACCACCGCCCCATTTTGGTTGATACAGAGTACTATACTTCAGCGCATGATGGAGGAGAACGTACAAAACGCTTTGAAGCTAGATGGCTGAAGGAAAGAGATTTCCCTGAGCTAGTTCAAGAAGCATGGCATGCAGCAAATATGAATCCGAACCTCACATCCATTCAGGAGAAACTAAACAGCATGCATGACTCGTTTCATGACTGGGATCAAAGGGTGTTGAAGAAACCAAAGAAGAGACTTCGGAAAGCGCAAAGAGATCTTGAGGAAGTGATGAAGGGCCCAATGAATGAGGCCAGTGAGGAGAAAAGGAAGGAGATCTCAAAACTAATTGAATTCTTGCTTGAGCTAGAAGAGATCCACTACATGCAGCGATCAAGAGCGGGTTGGCTAAAACATGGAGACCGCAATACGGGGTTTTTCCAAGCCTATGCAAGTGCTAGGCGTAAAAAGAATATGATTAAAAAGCTGAAGGATGAGAATGGGAATACTTTGGAAGGTATGGATACTCTAAAACTACATATAAAAGGATACTTTAGTAGCTTGTTTACTTCTGAGGTTAATATTGTAGACCCGGCTATTATAAATAAAGTGCAAACTAAAGTGACAGATCAAATGAACGGTATGTTGATGGCACCTTATACTGCTGAAGATGTACGCAAAGCTGTGTTCAGTATTGGTGATCTTAAAGCCCCTGGGCCGGATGGCCTTCATGCTATTTTCTTTAAAAAATATTGGGGTATACTAGGAGATGATATAACCCAAGAAGTCCTTTTTGCTATTAATAGAAGGCAGATTCCAGAGGAATGGAATGATACGTCTATTGTGCTGATACCCAAAGTTGATTCTCCTGAACTAATCACACAATATCGGCCGATAAGCTTGTGCAATGTGCTGTATAAAATCATTTCCAAGATGTTGGCAGGGAGACTGAAGGGGATCCTGCCTGAGATCATATCACCCTCTCAGAGTGCATTTGTTCCTGGGAGACTTATCACAGATAATGTGTTGATTGCCTATGAATGTGTTCACAAGATCAAGAATAAGAGGTCAGGGCGGTTGGTCTGTGTGCAGTCAAGCTAGACATGCATAAGGCCTAAGATCGTGTGGAATGGATTTTTCTCAGGAAAATGATGGAGATACTGGGGTTTAACACACAGTGGATAGACATGATCATGGCGTGTGTCTCTTCGGTAAGATACAAGGTGAGGATAAATTCTCAAGAAACTGAAATTTTTGTACCTTCAAGGGGGATTAGACAAGGGGATCCCCTTTCTCCCTATTTGTTCCTTCTATGTGCAGAAGGATTATCCAGCATGTTGCAATATGAAGAAGAAGTTGGTGGCATGGATGGGATTAGTGTGTGTAGAAATGCACCATCAGTATCACACCTTTTATTCGCTGATGATTCACTAATACTCATGAGAGCAGATGTGTTAAATGCAACTTCCTTACAGCAAATCCTGGATGCCTATTGTGCAAGCTCTGGACAGATGGTGAGCCTGGCTAAATCAAGCATATATTTCAGTCCTAATACTAGTGAGGTAACAAAAGCAGAAGTTGGTCAAATACTTCACATTGATACAGAAGCTTTGTCAGACAAATACCTGGGTCTTCCAGCTATTGTGGGGGCAGATAAGAGTGACTGTTTTAAGGACTTTGTTGAAAGGATAAGGAAAAGAATATTAGGGTGGATGGAAAAGCAACTGTCTGTGGGGGGCAAAGAGATACTACTGAAAGCTGTTGCACAAGCTATTCCAGTTTTTGCTATGTCAGTCTTCTGTATTCCAAAAGGGATTTGCAAAGAGATTACAGACATCATAGCTCAGTTTTGGTGGGGGACGATGAGGATCACAAGAGGATGCACTAGATGGCGTGGTGGAAGCTTTGCATCCCTAAAGGTGAAGGTGGGATGGGCTTTCGAGATCTATACTCCTTCAATTTAGCAATGCTTGCAAAACAGTGCTGGAGGATTGTAACAGAACCAGAGTCCCTAGTGGCCCGTGTGTTGAAAGCTAAGTACTTTCCTAATGGGAGTATCCTGGAAGCTACCCTGAAAATGGCTCTTCTTTTACTTGGCAAAGTATAATGAAAGGTTTAGAAACTTTCAAAAGAGGATATATCTGGAGAATTGGCACGGGAGAACATGTGAATATCTGGAACGATCCATGGATACCCAGCAGCGCAGACAGGAAAGTGATCACTCCCTGTAACCAAACTCTTCTGACAAGAGTTTGTGACTTGATGGATCCGTTGACTGGTACGTGGGATGAGGAGTTACTAAGAGATATTTTTTGGGCAGTGGACGTGCGTAGGATAATGCAAATTCCAATATACCCGTTAGCCTTCGATGATTTCATTGCTTGGCAACCTAACAGGACAGGGATTTTCACTGTAAAAACGGCCTACCATCTTCAGTGGAGTCATACTTTCAGGGCACATGCAAGCAGGATAGAGAACCCGACTGGATCTGCGCCCGTGGATATCTGGAATACCCTATGGAAACTTCAGGTGCCACTCAAAGTTCAAATATTTGGTTGGCAAATATTATGTGGAATCATCCCTCTAAAATCAATCCTTATGAACCGGCATGTAGGGTCGGATGGGGCCTGTCCGATTTGTCATCAGGGCACGGAGGATCTGAAACACCTTCTGTTTTTGTGCACTAATGCAAAGGAGCTTTGGAGGCGACTAGGTATGATGGAGGTCATCGAATATTCAGCTGTGGTTGATCGGTCAGGTTATGTTATTGTAGAACACATACTATCCCTACCGGAGAAGCAACTATCCATACATCCTAGTGTCGAAGTTAAGCAAGGACTGATGGTGGGTGAGGGAGTCCTGGACTAGGGGGTGTCCGGACAGATGGACTATCATCGTCAGCCGGACTCCAAGACTATGAAGATACAAGATTGAAGACTTCGTCCCGTGTCCGGATGGGACTTTCCTTGGCGTGGAAGGCAAGCTTGGCGATACGGATATGTAGATCTCCTACCATTGTAACCGACTCTGTGTAACGCTAGCCCTCTCCGGTGTCTATATAAACCGGAGGGTTTTAGTCCGTAGGACAAGATAACCATTACAACAATCATACCATAGGCTAGCTTCTAGGGTTTAGCCTCCTTGATCTCGTGGTAGATCCACTCTTGTACTACCCATATCATCAATATCAATCAAGCAGGAGTAGGGTTTTACCTCCATCGAGAGGGCCCAAACCTGGGTAAAAACATCGTGTCCCTTGTCTCCTGTTACCATCCACCTAGACGCATAGTTCGGGACCCCCTACCCGAGATCCGCCGGTTTTGACACCGACATTGGTGCTTTCATTGAGAGTTCCTCTATGTCGTCGCCGATAGGCTTGATGGCTTCTTCAATCAACAACAACTCAGTCCAGGGTAAGACTTTTCTCCCCGGACAGATCTTCGTATTCGGCGGCTTCGCACTGCGCGCCAATTCTCTTGGCCATTTGGAGCAGATCGAAAGCTACGCCCCTGGCCATCAGGTCAGGTTTGGAAGCCTAAACTTCACGGCAGACATCCGCGGAGACTTGATCTTTGATGGATCCGAGCCACAACCAAGCGCGCCGTGCTGTCACGATGGGCACTATCTAACTCTGCCGCCGGACAGCGCTTTGGAGGCCGCACATGGATCCGCTCCGACCTATAGTCCGGAGCCAATCACGCAGATCGAGGACAGATGGATGGACACCGCCTCGGGAGCTGCAACCGCTACGGCGATGGAGCCGAATATTGACCTTGTCCCTTATAAAGCTCGTGACTCCGAGGCGCCGGACTCCCTGCCGGACTCCGAACCTCCTGCGCCCCGGCCAATCGAATCCGATTGGGCGCCGATCATGGAATGCACTGCCGCGGACGTCTTTCAGCACTCACCCTTTGGCGATATCCTAAATTCGCTGAAGCATCTCTCGCTATCCAAAGAGCTCTGGCCGGACTACGGCCAGGATGGTTGGGATACGGACGACAAAGAAATTCAAAGCCCACCCACCACCCACTTTGTAGCCACTGTCGACGACTTAACCGACATGCTAGACTACGACTCCGAAACATCGACGGTATGGACGACGATGCCGGAGACGATCAAGAACCAGCGCCCACAGGGCACTGGAAGACCACCTCGTCATACGACATATACATGGTGGACACCCCAAAAGAAGGGGACGGTGAAGAAGCAGCGGAGGCAGATTCCCTAAAGAAATAGTCCAAGCGCCGACGCCAGCGGCGCCGTTCTAAATCCCGCCACAGCAAGAATGGAGATTCCGGCACAGGAGATAATAACACACCAGAAAGTGCCGAAGACAACCCCCTCCAGCAAGATTCAGCGCAGGAGGATGCAGAAGCAAGCCCTCACGAGAGAGCGGCAGACGAAGAGGTCGAGGATGATAATTACATGCCTCCCTCCGGAGACGAGGCAAGCCTCGACGACGACGAATTCGTCGTGCCTGAGGATCCCGTCGAACAAGAGCGTTTCAAACGCAGGCTAATGGCCACAACAAATAGCCTAAAGAAAAAGCAGCAGCAGCTTCAAGCTGATCAAGACCTGCTGGCCGACAGATGGACCGAGATCCTCGCGGCCGAAGAGTATGAACTTGAACGCCCCTCCAAGAGCTACCCAAAATGCAAGTTGCTCCCCCGACTAGAGGAGGAAGCATACATACCTTCATCACCAGCGCACAATACGGCCGACCGACCACCCCGTGGTCGCGACAGAGAGGCATCCAGGCCCTCCATCAAGACCGTACCCCGGCACCGCTCGAAAAGTACGAAGCCATGAGGGAATGTGCCGGACTTGCGGGATATATTGGAGGACAAGGCAAGACAATCCAGATCTATCTACGGATCACGTGGGCGCCCCACGACCCATGACGAATACCATCGCGCTGGATACAACAACTCCGGTCGGGCCGAGCACAGCAGAGAACGCTCTCTTGAGCTACGTCGTGATATTGCTCAATATAGAGGCGCCGCACACCCACTATGCTTCACAGACGAAGTAATGGGTCATCAAATCCCCGAGGGGTTCAAACCCGTCAACATTGAATCCTACGATGGCACAACAGACCCCGCGGTTTGGATCGAGGATGATCTCCTTCATATCCATATGGCCCGCGGTGACGATCTCCACGCCATCAAATATCTCCCGCTCAAGCTTAAAGGACCAACTCGGCATTGGCTTAACAGCCTGCCCGCAGAGTCAATTGGTTGTTGGGAGGACCTGGAATCCGCATTCCTTGACAACTTCCAGGGCACATATGTGCGACCACAAGACGCCGATGACCTAAGCCACATAATTCAGCAGCCAGATGAGTCGGCCATACAATTCTGGACACGGTTCTTAACAAAGAAAAATCAAATCATCGACTGTCCGGATGCAGAGGCCCTCGCAGCCTTCAAACATAACATCCGCGATGAGTGGTTGGCCCGGCACCTCGGACAGGAAAAGCCGAAATCTATGGCAGCCCTCACATCACTCATGACCCACTTCTGCGCGGGAGAGGACAGCTGGCTAGCTCGCAGCAACAACCTTAGCAAAAATGCTGGCAGTCCGGATACTAAGGACCACAATGGCAGGTCGCGTCGAAACAAAAACAAACGCCGCGTTAACGGCGACAACACTGAGGATACGGCAGTCAACGCCGGATTCCGAGGCTCTAAACCCGGCCAGCGGAAGAAACCATTCAAAAGAACCACTCCGGGTCCGTCCAATTTGGACCGAATACTCGACCGCTCTTGCCAGATACATGGCACCCCCGAAAAGCCAGCTAACCACACCAACAGAGATTGTTGGGATTCAAGCAGGCAGGCAAGTTAATTGCCGATAACAATGACAAGGGGCTGCACAGTGATGACGATGAAGAGACCCGGCCGCCGAACAGTAGAGGACAGAAGGGCTTCCCCCCACAAGTGCGGACGGTAAACATGATATACGCAACCCATATACCCAAGAGGGAACGGAAGCGTGCACTGAGGGACGTATATGCGATGGAGCCAGTCGCCCCGAAATTCAATCCATGGTCCTCTTGCCCCGATCACTTTCGATCGGAGAGACCATCTGACCAGTATCCGCCATGGCGGATTCGCCGCATTGGTTTTAGACCCAATCGTCGATGGATTTCACCTCACGAGAGTGCTGATGGACGGCGGCAGTAGCCTGAACCTGCTTTATCAGGATACAGTGCGCAAGATGGGGATAGACCCCTCAAGGATTAAACCTACAAAGACGACCTTCAAAGGCGTCATACCAGGTGTCGAGGCCAATTGTACAGGCTCAGTCACACTGGAAGTGGTCTTTGGATCCCCGGATAATTTCCGGAGCGAGGAGTTAATCTTTGACATAGTCCCATTCCACAGCGGCTATCACGCTCTGCTCGGACGAACCGCGTTCGCAAAGTTCAACGCGGTTCCGCATTATGCATACCTCAAGCTCAAGATGCCAGGCCCTCGCGGAGTCATCACGGTCAACAGAAATACGGAACGCTCCCTCCGAACGGAGGAACATACAGCGGCTCTCGCGGCAGAAGCACAGAGCAGCCTTCTAAGGCAATTTTCGAGTCCGGCCGTTAAACGACCGGACACGACCAAACGCGCCCGGAGCAACATCAACCAAGACCACCCGGCACGTTCCGAGCACGTGTAGCAATGCGGCCCCAACCCCAGCCCTCGCATGATTGCAAAACCAGCTCTCCGCGTACATTATTACGCTCTGGAGATACCATGGGCATAGGGGGAGGGGCACGACCACAACAGACCCAGAGTGCGGCTCAACCACACCAGGGGCTCCCAAGTGTGTCGCTCTTTTTATTTTTTATTTTCCTTCTTTTTATACACAGGACTCCGTTCACCAGAGGCCCTGTCCGAAGGCGAGCTGCCGAACTCACGATGCAACAGCCAGGGAGGGACAAAGGCTGCGATGAACAATCAGGTGGTCTCCATTATGAGCATTAAATTTGTTAAATCCACCATTCCGCAGCCTACCCCTGGAAGGAGACACGTCTAATTAGTCCAATCCTTTGCTTACCGCACTATTTGTATCATTCCGCACTCATAGCAGAATCACTTGAATAAATAATGCAGCACCTTTTGCCTATAATTGCATTACTTTACATACATGTTCATTAATGACATTTTGCACCCGTATATTTTGGTACGGCCGAATACACCAGGGGCTTATGTTCCCCACATTATGGTGTGATAAGTCCGAACACTTTCACAAGTGCAGCACCCCGAACTTATAGCATTATATGAATCGGCTCCGAATCATGTCTTGGGTCAATAGTTGGGTTTGCCCGGCTCCCATGTTTTGGTACCTTACGTTCCGTTCTGTTGGCTAAGGTAGCACTGGGAGAACCACTGCGATTGCGCCCCGGTTGAGCTGGGCGAGCGCCTCAGTGGAGAAAGCTAAAACTGACTGTCATGATAAGGCAAGAGACTGGTCGCTGTTCGAGAGGTTTTTTCGAGTCCCTAAAGACTTACGCCGCTTCGAGCGAAGAACCGGATAATGTCCGGCCAAGGCGTGGATAGCGCCCCAAACTCGGTCTTCCGAATACTAGGGGCTTCGCCGAAATTTAAAATTATAGAATTCTATGGCTAAGTGAGAGTGTTCAAGCATTATAAGTCCGGTTGCCTTGTTCGTCGTGTTGAGCGCCTCCCTAGATGGACCCAAAATTGGGAACAAGAGCGCTCAAGTTTATCCCGAACACCCCAGCACTCGCGGCATGGGGGCTGAAGCCGATGACTTGCCATCTCTCAGATTTAATAAACGGCCGCACAGAAGGTAATATTTTAAATTAATAAGCGTTGCTTAGCGCATATGAACTAAGTTTTCAGCGCACAGGATAACACATAGCGAGTTTACTAAAAAATTACATCTCTGGGGCACTCATCTGCAATCTTGCGGGAACCCTTCAGGACAGTCTTATAGTACTTCTCGGGCGTACGATACTCCTTGCCTGCTGGCGGCGCGTCGGTGATAAGCTTCTCCGCATCCAGCCTGCCCCAATGCACCTTTGCGTGGGCAAGGGCCCGACGAGCACCTTCAATACAGGCGGAGCGCTTGATGACCTCCACCCAGGGGCACGCATCCACCAGCCGCCGCACGAGGCCGAAGTAGCTCCCAGGCATGGCCTCTCCAGGCCACAACCGGACTATGAGGCCCTTCATGGCCTGCTCGGCTACCTTGTGGAGCTCGACCAGCTGCTTCAGCTGGTCGCTAGGGGGCACCGGATGGCCGGCCTCAGCGTACTGAGACCAGAAGACCTTCTCCGTTGAGCTCCCCTCCTCGGCTCGGTAAAACACGGCGGCATCGGATACACTGCGAGGCAGATCTGCAAACGCCCCTGGAGAGCTCCGAATTCGGGTAAGTAATAGGTAATTTACATTAACATGCTTGCTTTGCATGAAAAATGCCTTACCCGCCGCTATCTTCTTCACCGCCTCAATCTCCTGGAGGGCCTTATGGGCCTCGGCCTTAGCGGCTTTGGCACTTTCAAGAGCCGAGACAAGCTCGGACTCTCGAGTCTTCGAGTCACGCTCCAAACTCTCATGTTTTTCCATGAGAGCCTGGAGCTCTTGCCGCACCTCCGCCACCCGCGCCTCCTGTTTCTCTCGCTCCGTCCATTCCATGGCCGCATTGCGTTCGGCCGCAGATACGGCCTCCTTCAGGGTTGCCACCTCTTCCGTGGCCCCTGCAGTACCCACGTTATCCTTGTTATTTTAATTGCAACCAAAATCCTTTTCTATAAGGTACAAATTCAAAGATGGTATTACTCACCTTCTTTGTCCTCGAGCTGCTTCTTGGCAAGGCCGAGCTCTCGCTCGGACCACTCGAGGTCCTGCTTCAACCCACCAACCTCCGCAGTCAGTGCGGCAGAGGTCAGCAGCGCAGCCTGCAAACCCATATTGACACAATTTTTAGCATTCCTACGTATATCTTTTTTAGATCCTCAATCCGGTTTTTCTTTCCGAACACCGAACCGAGCATCAGGGGCTACTGTCTATGCGGTATTACATTACATATTTTTAACTTCTTACCTCAAAGCCTGTTAGAAGGCTACTGCAGGCTTCGGTCAGCCCACTCTTTGCGAGCTGAACCTTCTGAATCACCGCACTCATGATAGTGCGGTGTTCTTCCTCGATGGAAGCGCCTTTGAGCGCCTCCAACAGGTTGTCCGGCGCCTCCGGTTGGACGGAGGCCGACGGTGTCACGGTCTTGCCCTTCTTGCGAAGGGGCCACCTGCCGGACTCCGGAACCACTGCGGGTTCCGGCGCGGAGTCCGGCGCAAAGTCCGGGAGGCTGCCTTGTGGCGCCTCTGGAGCCTCCTCCTGATGGGTCCCTTCCCGGGATCCCACCTCGGCGTCCTCAGCGTCGCGAGGGGTGGAGGCATTCGGGATGGAATCTACATCTGACGGAGCCAACGACCCGCTCGACGAAGCGGGGAGATCATCATCGGCCGGACTACAGGCAATGTGCGGCATTAGAAGGACACTATGTGACACAAAAGAGAAATTATAAATCACTCAGGAATCCGGATACTTACGATCTAGCCGGAGGCCTGGCCCTGGAGGGCCACTCTTCGTCGCCAACGTTGGCGTTGGCGGAGCTGTCCGGGGGAATAATCCTTATCCTCTTGGACCCTTCGGCCTCCCCAGTTGGGGAAGCCTTCCTCTTCCTCTCTCCTTCCTCTGGGAGAGAGTCCTCTTTCTCCTCCTCGTCTTCGGGGGAGGAGCCCGCCTCGGAGCCATCGGACGATGAGTCCGATATCACCTGGCGCCGAGAACTTTTTCGAGTTCCCATGGCCTTCTTCTTGGCCTTCTTCTCCGGCACAACATAGAGTGCCGGGACCAGCAGCCCCGTTAAGCGGGCGTCCGCTGGGTCTTCGAGAAGGGAAGCCGGATAGTCTACCTGTCCGGACGTCCTCTGCCAGTCCTGTCAAAGGCATTGGGAGTTTTTAGATCCCACATAGAGTCAAACTATGAAAGAAAACAACTGTCCCATAGAGGATAACGAAGCTTACCTCACCGGCCGGGCGCTTGGTGCTGAATCCGCGATCTTCCGTCGCGGACGCGGGGGCTTCTCCGCCCTTGAACAGCACCCTCCAGACGGCTTCGTACGTCGTGTCGAAGAGCCCGCTCAGAGTCCGGTGCTGCGCCGGATCGAACTCCCACAGGTTGAAGGCCCGTTGTTGGAAGGGGAGAATCCGGCGGATGAGCATGACCTGGATTACATTGACAAGCCTGAGCTTCTTGTTCACCAGGGTCTGGAGACAGGACTGGAGTCCTGTCAGCTCGTCCGAACTGCCCCATAGCAAGCCCTTCTCTTTCCAGGAAGTGAGCTGCATCGGGATACCAGATCTAAACTCGGGGGCCGCCGCCCATTTTGGGTCGCGCGGCTCGGTGATGTAGAACCACCCCGATTGCTATCCCTTGATGGACTCCACGAAGGCCCCTTCGAGCCAGATGACGTTGGGCATCTTGCCCAGCATGGTGCCTCCGCACTCCGCTTGGACGCCCTTCACTACCTTCGGCCTGACGTTGAAGGTCCTGAGCCACAAGCCGAAGTGGGGCTAGATGCAGAGGAAGGCCTCGCACACGACGATAAATGCCGTGATGTTGAGAATGAAGTTTGGCGCCAGATCGTGGAAATCCAGGCCGTAATAGTACATGAGCCCCCGGAACAAGGGATGCAACGGGAAGCCCAGTCCGTGGAGGAAGTGGGGAAGGAATACGACCCTCTCATGGGGCCTGGGGGTGCGGATGAGCTGCCCCTTGTCGGGCAGCCGGTGCGCGATATCGCCGGAAAGGTATCCGGCGCTGCGCAGTTTTGCGATGTGCTCCTCCGTAACGGAGGAGGCCAACCATTTGCCTCCCGCTCCGGACATGGTCGGAGAAGGTCGAGATGAGATGCACGGGCTTGGGCGCTGGAGCTCGAGAGTGCGTAGAGATGGATAAGCAAAGGAGGAAGAAGGCGTAGGTAAAAAGGGTGGATCATTATCCCCTTATATATGGGCGGACGAAAACTATGCGTCCCCACCGGCCTGGTAAAACTCGCTTATCTCCCAAGCGTCACCATCAATGGCGCGGTTGGGTTACCCACGTCCGTATTGATGAGAATCCCGGAATAAGGGGAACACGATCTCTGCTTCGACAAGACGTGCCAAGGAAACCGCTTCGCTAAACGCGCTGAGGTGGTATAATAAAAAAAGGATTCCAGTAAAGGCTTGGTGGTGGTGTAACGTCGTGCCACAAAACACGTCAGCAGATTGAACTTGTGTACATAATATTCTCTCTTCGGTGGTAGGTGGAATTTATTTTGCAGAGCCGGACACTATCCTGGTGTTCACAATCTTCTATGAATTATTCGGAGGAGGAACCCGCCTTGCAATGCCGAACAATATGCGCGCCGGACTCATCGTCATTGAAGCCTGGTTCAGGGGCTACTGAGGGAGTCCTGGACTAGGGGGTGTCCGGACAGCCGGACTATCATCGCCAGCCGGACTCCAAGACTATGAAGATACAAGATTGAAGACTTCGTCCCGTGTCCGGATGGGACTTTCCTTGGCGTGGAAGGCAAGCTTGGCGATACAGATATGTAGATCTCCTACCATTGTAACCGACTCTGTGTAACCCTAGCCCTCTCCGGTGTCTATATAAACCGGAGGGTTTTAGTCCGTAGGACAAGATAACCATTACAACAATCATACCATAGGCTAGCTTCTAGGGTTTAGCCTCCTTGATCTCGTGGTAGATCCACTCTTGTACTACCCATATCATCAATATCAATCAAGCAGGAGTAGGGTTTTACCTCCATCGAGAGGGCCCGAACCTGGGTAAAAACATCGTGTCCCTTGTCTCCTGTTACCATCCGCCTAGACGCACAGTTCGGGACCCCCTACCCGAGATCCGCCGGTTTTGACACCGACAGTGGGGGCATGGTATCTATGGTGGATAAGGAGGCAGATCACTCATAATGAACAGGTTCCCCCGACATGGAGATGGCCGCTTTCCGTCCTCTCTATAATTCGTAATTTTGCAACAATACATGCAGGTCCATTGAGTGTGTCTGAAGCAACTTGGACAAAACGGAACCCAGGCTCCATTAAAATGAATGTCGATGCGGCTTTCTCTTCAGATGAAGGTGTGGGTGCTACCTCGGTGGTCCTTCGAGATGGAAGGGGAAGTTTTATTGCGGCCCAATGCAAGTTCCTTCCGGTGGCAGTGGACGCGATTACATCAGAAGCCATGGCAATGAGGGACGGATTGGTATTTGCTAATTCTCTAAGTTTTAGCTGTCTGGAGGCAGAATCTGATTCTCTACAAGTTATCAACTTCTGTACGGGTCAAACAAGATGGTGGGATGAAGCGGCGGCGCTATTTGCAGAATGTGTGGATTTAAGTACATCGATTGGAAAGGTCATCTACAAGCATTGTTTACGTTCATGTAATCGTGCAGCTCATGTGCTAGCAAACTTTAGTTTTTGTAATAAGCTTTCTTCTGTTTGGTTACATGAGCCCCCTGATATCTTGGTTAGGGAGCTCGTGGACGATGTAAATATTATTCATAATCAATAAAGCTAGCCATGATGGCCTTTCCTCAAAAAAAAAAGATGTGGTCACGAGGGTTCAAACACAGGACCCGAGGCACACAAGCTGACGGGCCTGCCACCCCAACAAAGGCATTTTAGTATCTACATCGGATTGTTACTTTTTATGTCTACAACCGACCGCGCCCATGGGCGAAAATGGACTGCCGTTTGTGCGGCCCATTTTTAACATGTGTTTTGTTTTTCTTTTATTTTGGAAAATTGTAAAAAAAATACCTGATTATAAATAATATACATATAATTGTACATACATCTTCATTTGAGATTCTGCAGATGACACATTAGGTTCATATTTTTTCCCATACATATATTTGTTTTTATTTAATTTATTTTTCAAAACACAAAAAAACTTTTAAAGCAAAATTTTAAAAATCTAGCATGAATTTTTTATATACTAATGAATATTTTATTAAAAAACTTGTAAAATTTCGAACTTACAAGTATATATATAATTACTTTAGTATTTCTATCTAATATGCAAACACTTTTTAAATTTATACAAGCATTTGTATAAGTGGTAATTGATTTTTATGGATATTTGTTAAATTACTAGGTGGGCGTTTTTTGGAATTAGATGAGCATATTCTTGTGTAATTTATTTTATTTGTATGTAGATTATTTGTAATTAGTATTTCAATATTTTTCACAAATTTCTGGAAATGAAAAAACACGGTGTGTTTTAGCCCATGAGTGTGGTGTATTAGTGAGAAAATGGATAAAAATCGCAACAAAGATCAAATGAATGTGGATGCAGTGGGCAGCTCGTCTTATTTTCTGCCCAAGTCGCGGGTTCAAACCCCCACGGCAGCATTTTTTTGGAATTATTAAAATTCTTAATTTAAGTTGTTTATGGAAAAAATTAAGAAATGTGTATCCACCTAGGTCACCAAATGGTGTCGATGTAGGGTAACTAGCGAGCGAGCGGGATGACTCGAAGTTGCCAGTTTGAATCTTCGAGGGTGCAATTTTTCATTCTAATGTAAAATTTGTGATGTTTCCCTGACAAGTTGGTCCCGCATCTGTCATGGTCTTTCCCATGCAGAAAAAAAATTGAGGGTGTTTTTGCAAAAATAACACGCCACAACCCTAGTCTACACCGGGAGGACACTGACAATGGGCCCCATGCTACGCTGTCACGTCTCGTCAGCTCCACATGCGTATTCGAACGAGTTTAGCACCGTATTTGCACACCCAAGCCTAGTTGTGACACATGTTCAATCTATGCCGCAAGTTTTGTCACTAAAGTGATTTTCTTTTTACCAATTTTAGGCACCGGTGGTGTAATTGACCCATTCAAAAGTTACGTAGTCATACATATATGTGCTGGTGTCGTTAGGGGCGGAGCCAGAAAATTTAGCCATTGGGTTCACTCATTGACTTGGTATCATAATTTGATAAAAATTAACTACGTGTAAAATCTCATATCCAACAACTTACAACAAGAGTATAACACTAAAAGATAACATCCAGAATAAGGGCACGAAGTACCGCATTTAATGCACTTTGCCTACGGCCCATGGGTGGCCTTGAATTATCACATCATTATCCGGATCCTCGAGGAAACCCTTGATCCTGTGTGATAGGACGATGACGGTGCCTTGGTGTCGTATTCATCTTCGAGGGCTTCATTTTTGGAGTTGGGCATTGCCGAGTGCAGTGGAAGGCGGCAGTGTTGGCGTCGAGGCCTATGTGGCAATGACGGTGGGAGGAGCAATGTCGGAGATGCGGCGAATGGTTGAGGTAGTCGGCTCTTCTTCGGCATGTCAGTAGGATTGTCTCAACTTGTTTGTTTATGTGAAGTCGAATCTGTGGTGGTGGGGTCCTCGTGGCATATGATGATGGACAACAACTGGTCCGCTCGGCGATCTTCCACGGCACCAGCCTTGCCTAGTTCTCTTTCGTTGTTCTTCTTTAGAGTTAGAGTTGCGATGTCTTGCCGCAGGTCACTAAGTTCTAGAGCAATTTTTCATATGACTCCACATGGCCTTTACAATGTGGGTTGGATCATTGGTGAAGTCCAAGTTGTTTGTGAAGGTTTACCGATGGCAATGTCGTCTTCTAGGGGAGTAGTTATGACGATGATGCCTGCGTGTTGTCTTGACGAGGCCTTATTTGAAGAAGTGTGCGTGTGTGTGAGATATTTGTGTGTGCCGCTCAACGGTTTGTGATGGCTTTCATCCGGGTTTTTTCTCTAATTAATTGAATAACTCTCTTGTACTTAATTAATGGTTAAGGCAAAAAAAAGCCTCCTTTTCAAAAAAATTATAACCGGATCTGTGACCTCTTTGAGAATCTCCATTTGATTGTTTAGATCAATCAAAGTACGCGGAATAAGAAATTAGAAAGATGGGGCATTGCACAACAGAGAGAAGATGACTAGATGTGATGATGTGATATCGATAGTCAGCTTCGCCTTGTTCTAGTCAGCTTCGCGTTGTCGCTTCGTCGCTGCACGAAACCTCGAACGGGCCTGTCACAAAGCCGATTCACTTTGTGGGCCGCCTTCCATTGAGCGTTGCTTTCAAAATTGATGGGTCATCTCTTAGTTTTTGTTGGGTTCAGAGCATACGTGAGAAGGAAAACCCGTTGGGGAGCTGGTTAGCATTGGTGACAACTGATTTTTCCCTAGGGTTTTTCCCTAGGGTTCCACCCATCCTCTGGCAATTTTGCCAGAGTCCACGTCAAATCTCGTCGGATCGTCGGGGTTTCTCGGTAGCAGCAAGATCAACCACTGATAGGTGGCTGTACGCAGGTGCATGGCGGAAACAGGGATGAGGGAGGTTGAGGCCCAGGAGGTAGATCGGGCGGCGGCAAGTGTGGCGATGGCTCCGGGTGGGGGGATTGAAACGGAGGACAATGAGCGAGTTCGGGAGGTAGGAGCGGATGAGCAAGCAGGAAAAAGGGCAGGACTAGGGCGCAGATGGGGGGATTCGTCGGAGGAAGAAGAGGATTATGGTGAAGATGTTGGCGCTGATCCAGATCTGGAGAATCAATTTGCGGGGATGAGGCTGCATGGGAAGGAGGAAGAAGATCTTGATTTCTCTGCTGAGGTTGATGATCTGGTCAAGGAGTGCGTTGGCTTGCATTGTTCCGGGTGCACACAACTAAACCGTTTAGCCATCCGGCACTTCTGTCTCAGATGCGCAATGCATGGATGGCAGCACAGGGCGTCACCTTCAACATCAAGGGGCCCAATCTTTTTTTGGTCCAGTGTCATTGTTTGGGGCACTGGAGGAAGATAATGGAGTGAGGTCCATGGATGTTCCGAAGGGCACCGGTAGTTTTGTAGGAGTATGACGGCTTCTCAGATGTCAATGAATATAAACTCAACATGCTACCGGTGTGGATCAGGGTTAAAGGTCTGCCTGATGGTCTGACCAGGAAACGACAGCTTGCTGAAAAAGTGGCGGCGAAAGTTGGCGATTCCCCCTTCAATGTGATTGTCAACGAGGGACGGATCAACCCATCTAGTACCCTGTGTGCAAGGGTGTTTGTTGACGTGAACGTACCACTGGTTCGCTTTGTTCACATAACTTTGAAGGAACGGAAGAAATACAATGTTTTTTATGAGAAACTCCCGGATTTTTGCTTTGCGTGTGGTCTCATGGGGCATCTAGCGGATGAATGTGGGGATGGAGTGCATGACCCGAGACCGTTTGAGTGGGGGGAGTGCCTGTTGTCGGAGCCGGAGATACCAGCGGGCAACACATATGGTGCTCGTGGAAGAGGTAAAGGTGGAGCTAGAGGAAGAGGAAGGGAGGCTGGAAGAGGTGATCGGGGGGGTAGAGGCTGGGGAGCGTCAGTAGAAGGCAGGGGCAGAGGAGATGCACAAGGGGCCAAGTCACCAGCAATGCACCGCATGGACTTGGACCTTGGTGAGGACATTCACGGGCGTGGAGAGAAGGGAGCGCGCAAACTGCTGGTTAATAATGATGGCTCCCTTAATATTTTGGGGCAGCCAGTTTTAAATCTTGCTGGAAAGGTTGTTGGGACAGTTAAGTTACTTGAGGGTGCTACCCTGAGCTCAAGCAGTACCGTGACGGCCTCCACGCCAGAGAAAGATCCGTTGGTCAAGAGGAGAAAGCAGCAGGGGGATGATGAGATGTACAAGGTACAAGCAACGGAGGCGGCCTCCCTCGAGGAGGACCGCCGGGCCAAATGAGAGCTTTATGCTGGAACTGTCGGGGGATTGGCGACCCTGCGACAGTTCATGAGCTCCGCGATCTCGTGGGGGCTAGTGCGCCGTGGGTTCTTTGCATTGTGGAGACTCAATTAGCAAAAAATCGAGTGGAAGGTTTGGCGGTTTCGTTAGGTTTTCAAAACAGTTTTGCAGTAGCTAGTAGTGGACGTAGTGGTGGTCTTTGTATTTTTTTGGAAGGCGGATGTTAATTTGGTAATAAAGAATTTCTCGCAGTATCACATCGACTCCTGGGTCTCTGAACTAGGGTCTGATCAGTGGCACCTCACATGCTTTTATGGTGAGGCAAATCGGAGCTTGAGGTATAAAACATGGGATGCCATGAAAAGGTTGAGGGGAGAAAGCACGCTGCCGTGGCTCTGCATAGGCGACTTCAATGAGATACTTCGCCAAGAGGAACAAATGGGCCCTAATCCTCGTGATAGTGCTCAAATGGAGGGATTCAGAGAAGTGTTGGATGTTTGTGAGCTGGCGGACTTGGGATATACTGGCTTGGACTGGACTTTCGAGAAACCTGTTACAAGAGGCCGGTTTTGTAGGGTCCGGTTGGACAGGGCTGTAGCTTCGGCAAGTTGGTCGAACATGTTCCCGTTTGCAAGAGTGGAGCATCTAACAACAGTTAAGAGTGACCACAGCCCTATCTTGCTTATGAATGAGATGGAAGCTGGGAATCAGCGCATCGCTGTGAAGGGACCTTTTCGCTACGAATGTGTTTGGGAACGAGACGGCCGCTTCAAGGACGTTGTGGAAGCAGCGTGGAATGGAGATGGACCGGCCTCGTCGGTGACGGAATTGGCTATCAAACTAGAAACGGCGGCCACTTCTCTCTCGAGGTGGGGACGGAGCACTTTTGGTTCGGTTCGGCAGGAGCAAAGACTGTTACGCCGGAAACTTGCATACGTTGAGAACCGGACCAAGCGAGGAGGAACGCAACGTTGAGGAGTGCATGGTGGAACTGGCATACAGAGAGGAGATCATGGCGAGGCAGCGGTCACATATTACATGGTTGTCCGAGGGTGATAGCAACAACAAGTTCTTCCAGAGGAAGGCGAGTGCTAGACGGGCCAAGAACAGCATAACCCAGCTAGATCGTGCTGATGGGACAACTTTCACGGATCCGGTGGATCTAGCAAACATGGCTACTGAATTTTACTCAAACATCTATACGTCGAAAGGAACAATAGGCATGGAAGAGGTTCTATCGCACATACCAGTAAGGGTGGATGGTAATATGAACGCCCGTCTGATTGCAACTTACAGTAATGAGGAGGTTAAGGAAGATCTTTTTCAGATGTTTCCAACTAAGGCACCACGGGCGGACGGTTTCCCTGCTCATTTTTTTCAGAAACATTGGGACTTTTGTGGTGGTGAAGTTACAAGGATGATAATTAGAGTGCTTGATGGTGTGGACTCACCGGAGGAGATAAATCATACGTTCGTCGTTTTAATTCCAAAGATAGCAAGTCCAAAGGTGTTAGGATAATTTTGGCCGATAAGCCTTTGTAATGTGATCTATAAGATCGCTTCAAAGGTCTTAGCTAACAGGCTGAAAGTAATCCTCCCCGAGATCATATCTAAAGAGCAGTCTGCGTTTATCCCTAGACGTCTCATCACAGACAATTTCATCACAGCCTACGAGTGTTTACATTATATGAAGACTAAGAGGGTGAAGGGAAACATATATTGTGCTCTAAAATTGGATATGATGAAAGCGTATGATCGCTTGGAGTGGGCGTATTTGCGTGCTGTTATGCTCAAGATGGGTTTTAGCCCCCGCTTCACTGATACAGTAATGAGATGTGTGAGCTCCGTTTCTTTTTCAGTTCTGTTTAATGGAAGAAGTTTGGATGATTTTAAGCCTTCTCGAGGCTTGCGCCAGGGCGATCCGAGCTCGCCATATCTGTTCTTACTAGCAGCTGAGGGGCTTTCGTGCTTGCTGAAAGCTGGTGCAGGAGTACGAGGGATCACAGTTGCACCAAACGCACCATCTGTTAATCATCTACTCTTTGCTAATGATAGCCTACTTTTCTTTGAAGCAGACGATGCTAGTGCCACTCGGATTGATGAGCTATTGCGGATTTACTGCAACGCCTCTGGACAAAGGATAAATATGGAGAAATCATCCATTTTTTCAGTAAAGGAGTGCCGAATCCTGTTCGCGATTCCATCAAGAATATCCTCAATGTCCATACTGAATCGTTGACAGAGAAATATTTGGGCTTACCTTCGGATGTTGGGAGGGCCAAAGAGGGATCTTTTAAATACTTAAAGGATCGAATCTGGAAGAAGGTGCAAGGGTGGATGGAGAAGTGCTTATCAGCTAGAGGGAAAGAGGTACTGATAAAGTCTGTCGCTCAATCTATTCCCACGTATTCTATGTCATGTTTCAAATTGCCGCAGGGCCTATGTGAGCATATCAATGGTATCATCCGGAAGTTCTGGTGGGGAAGCAAGGATGGTCGACGGAAAACAGAGCGGGTTTCGTGGAAAACTATGTCAAAGCCTAAGTTCATGGGGGGCTGGGCTTTAGGGATGTGGAGCTGTTTAATTTAGCTCTACTTGCTCGCCAAGCTTGGAGGTTATTGCAGGATCCGGAGTCGCTAAGTGCTCGCGTGCTAAGAGCCAGATACTACCCAGATTGCCACCTTTTGGATGCCACCTTGGGTACGGGCCCTTCTCAGGTTTGGCGTTCCATACTTGAAGGAAGAGATGTGCTAGCTCAGGGGCTTATCAAACGCATCGGCTCTGGAATGAACATGAACATATGGCATGATAATTGGCTGCCGAGGGACTACAAACTCAGAGCAATATGCTCTCGGTCGGGCAACCCGCCAGCTTTAGTTTCGGACCTGATTGACTACACTACTAGATCATGGAACAAGCAGCTGCTCATTGAACATTTTATCGCTCCGGATGTTGAAGTCATTCAGAATATACCACTGAGTACCCGGGTACAGGATGATTTTTGGGCTTGGCACTACGACAAGAAGGGAGTTTTTTCGGTTCGATCTACATACCGTATGATTTCTGCAGTCAAGACCCAGAGGGAGGATTGGCTTGATCATCGGTCAGGGCATTCAAATATTGCAGCCGACAGGAATTCTTGGTCGCAACTGTGGAAAGTACGGGTTCCCGCCAAGATCAGGGTTTTTGTATGGAGATTAGCACATACCTTGATCCCGACGGGGCTGGTGCGACATGAGAGAAACATGGCAGAATCACCAGCTTGCCCGATTTGCGAAGCGGATGAGGGCACTTGGCGTCATTCCCTATTGAGCTGCTGCATGGCAAGATGCGTATGGGCTTTGGGTGACAAAGAGCTCCTCAAGCATGTGGTATCAAACCAGAACACTGATGCACGTCTATGGTTATTTTGGCTGTTCGAATCAACAAGCCAGCGTGATTTAACTCGTGTTCTAGTGACAATGTGGGCCATTTGGTGGGCGCGCCGAAAAGCAATCCACGAGAATGAGTTTCAAAGCCCTTTGTCAACCATGAGCTTCATCAAGCGTTTCTTGGAGGATCTGGATATCGTAGAATCCCAAAAGATGAAACCGGCGCCGTCACCTGCTGTTCCGAGAGCACGTGCATGCTTGCCGCCTGACGGTGAAGCGGTGAAGTTTAACTGTGATGGTGCTTTGTCCATCCTAGGCGATAAGGGAGCAGCGGCCGTGATCTGTCGAGACAAGTCGGGGAAGTTTCTTGGTGCATCAGCACTTGTTATTGAGGGTTTGATCGACCCGGCGAGTTTGGAGGCGCACGCGTGCAGTGAGGCCCTTGCCCTTGCTCGCGACCTGAATGTGGAGGAGTTGGTGATCGCGTCGGATTGTTTAGAAGTGGTTACAAATATCAACACACAAGCATCACCAGTGTATGCGCCGATTCTGCAGGAAATACACATTAGCATGAACCTGTTCTCTTCAGTTAATTTTCGTTTCGAGCGTAGAGAAAATAATTTCGAGGCCCACTCGGTTGCAAAAGGAGCTGCGTCTCTGCCGGTGGACCGCCACGTGTGGCTAGGGATCCTTCCTGATATTGCTTGTATTCCGGATATGATGAACTTTGAATAAAATTCCCTAGTTACCTTCAAAAAAAAAAGGAAAACCCGTTGGGTTCAGTTGAACCCAATGCCAGTACGCTAGTCATGTTGGACGCCGAGTCGGCTGTAATCTGTTCTATCTATAAATTTAAATTATTAAATATAAAGGAAAGGAAAACTTTGAAGCCGACGTAAGGGTGAAGGAAGAAAAGGAAACCGCGTGTCTTCGGGCGAAATCGATCTAGCAGCCAAGCTAGTTTGATCCAACTTTGTGAGCGTACGTACCTCACTGGAAGACGGCGCGGCAGCCTAAGCTGTGTCGTCAACGTCGAGGCTGCACCAAAACATAGGCGCCGCCGGGAGCAGAACATCGCCGCCCTCGCTCTCTCCATCCATTCTCCAGAGTAGAGCAAGTCCCTTCAGCTCTCCATCTGCTTTTTTTCTTTTCTAGGAACACTTTTCCAAGCTTCGACGCATCGTACTAAACGTTTGCTTCCTTTTCTTCCTCTTTTCTTGTTCCCAGCGAGGAATCAGTATGATCGTCGTTGGCTCGACCATCTTGGACGACCTGCCCGAGTGGCTCGTCGTCGATGAGATCCTTGTCCGCTTGCCTGTCAAAGACGTACTCCGCTGCCGCGCCATCTGCAAGTCATGGCACAACGGTACTTCCACCGACGCCTTCATCCTTGGCCACCACCGCCGCCAGCACTCGCTCCCCATCATCAAACCCCTAAAGGACATCTGCCGCGTCGTCGGAGCCTCCAATGATCTAAAGATGCATCCCGTCCTCCGATACGCATTCGCTACCATTGTACACCGCGCCATCTGTGAAGGCCTCCTTATCTTATCGCGGCAATCCGATTACTACATCTGCAACCCGGCCACCCACAAGTGGGTGTCCATGCCATATCCTCCTCAATGACAACCAAACACCATGGCCGTCAGCCTAGTCGGCTTCTATCGGCACCATCCATCTGGAGAACACCGAGTGCTTTGGGTGTCATACCCGACAAACGACGCCGCCAGGGGCGACGTAGCAGTTGTGTTGCTTGAGTACTTCGTCCTCACAGTGGGATCGGACCAGCCAAGATGCATCCAATGGCCAGTAGTTTCAAAACAAAGGTTTGTTCCTGCTATCTGGTCCTACCAATGCCCACCAATCCTCCATCGTGGTAACCTGCATTGGCTAATGGATTTCACCATAACGGTATTTGACACCATAGCTGAGACGTCTTGCCGCAGGTCACTGAGTTCTAGAGCGATTTTTCGTATGACTCCACATGGCCTTTACAATGTGGGTTGGATCATTGGTGAAGTCCAAGTTGTTTGTGAAGGTTTACCGATGGCAATGTCGTCTTCTAGGGGAGTAGTTATGACGATGATGCCTGCGTGTTGTCTTGACGAGGCCTTATTTGAAGAAGTGTGCGTGTGTGTGAGATATTTGTGTGTGCCGCTCAACCAGTGGGCAACACATATGGTGCTCGTGGAAGAGGTGAAGGTGGAGCTAGAGGAAGAGGAAGGGAGGCTGGCAGAGGTGATCGGGGGGGGGGGGGGGGGGGGTAGAGGCTGGGGAGCGTCAGCAGAAGGCAGGGGCAGAGGAGATGCACAAGGGGCCAAGTCACCAGCAATGCAACGCATGGACTTGGACCTTGGTGAGGACATTCACGGGCATGGAGAGAAGGGAGCGCGCAAACGGCTGGTTAATAATGATGGCTCCCTTAATATTTTGGGGCAGCCAGTTTTAAATCTTGCTGGAAAGGTTGTTGGGACAGTTAAGTTACTTGAGGGTGCTACCCCGAGCTCAAGCAGTACCGCGACGGCCTCCACGCCAGAGAAAGATCCGTTGGTCAAGAGGAGAAAGCAGCAGGGGGATGATGAGATGTACAAGGTACAAGCAACGGAGGCGGCCTCCCTCGAGGAGGACCGCCGGGCCAAATGAGAGCTTTATGCTGGAACTGTCGGGGGATTGGCGACCCTGCGACAGTTCATGAGCTCCGCGATCTCGTGGGGGCTAGTGCGTCGTGGGTTCTTTGCATTGTGGAGACTCAATTAGCAAAAAATCGAGTGGAAGGTTTGGCGGTTTCGTTAGGTTTTCAAAACAGTTTTGCAGTAGGTAGTAGTGGACATAGTGGTGGTCTTTGTATTTTTTTGGAAGGCGGATGTTAATCTGGTAATAAAGAATTTCTCGCAGTATCACATCGACTCCTGGGTCTCTAAACTAGGGTCTGATCAGTGGCGCCTCACATGCTTTTATGGTGAGGCAAATCGGAGCTTGAGGTATAAAACATGGGATGCCATGAAAAGGTTGAGGGGAGAAAGCATGCTGTCGTGGCTCTGCATAGGCGACTTCAATGAGATACTTCGCCAAGAGGAACAAATGGGCCCTAATCCTCGTGATAGTGCTCAAATGGAGGGATTCAGAGAAGTGTTGGATGTTTGTGAGCTGGCGGACTTGGGATATACTGGCTTGGACTGGACTTTCGAGAAACCTGTTACAGGAGGCCAGTTTTGTAGGGTCCGGTTGGACAGGGCTCTAGCTTCGGCAAGTTGGTCGAACATGTTCCCATTTGCAAGAGTGGAGCATCTAACAACAGTTAAGAGTGACCACAGCCCTATCTTGCTTATGAATGAGATGGAAGCTGGGAATCAGCGTATCGCTGTGAAGAGACCTTTTCGCTACGAATGTGTTTGGCAACGAGATGGCCGCTTCAAGGACGTTGTGGAAGCAGCGTGGAATGGAGATGGACCGGCCTCGTCGGTGACGGAATTGGCTATCAAACTAGAAACGGTGGCCGCTTCTCTCTCGAGGTGGGGACGGAGCACTTTTGGTTCGGTTCGGCAGGAGCAAAGACTGGTACGCCGGAAACTTGCCATGCTGCGAGCAGATCTGATGAGAACCGGACCAAGCGAGGAGGAACGCAACGTTGAGGAGCGCATGGTGGAACTGGCATACAGAGAGGAGATCATGGCGAGGCAGCGGTCACGTATTACATGGCTGTCCGAGGGTGATAGCAACAACAAGTCCTTCCAGAGGAAGGCGAGTGCTAGACGGGCCAAGAACAGCATAACCCAGCTAGATCGTGCTGATGGGACAACTTTCACGGATCCGGCGGATCTAGCAAACATGGCTACTGAATTTTACTCAAACATCTATACGTCGGAAGGAACAATAGGCATGGAAGAGATTCTGTCGCACATACCAGTATGGGTGGATGGTAATATGAACGCCCGTCTGATTGCAACTTACAGTAATGAGGAGGTTAAGGAAGATCTTTTTCAGATGTTTCCAACTAAGACACCAGGGCCGGACGGTTTCCCTGCTCATTTTTTTCAGAAACATTGGGACTTTTGTGGTGGTGAAGTTACAAGGATGATAATTAGAGTGCTTGATGGTGTGGACTCACCGGAGGAGATAAATCATACGTTCGTCGTTTTAATTCCAAAGATAGCAAGTCCAAAGGTTTTAGGATAATTTCGGCCGATAAGCCTTTGTAATGTGATCTATAAGATCGCTTCAAAGGTCTTAGCTAACAAGCTGAAAGTAATCCTCCCCGAGATCATATCTGAAGAGCAGTCTGCGTTTATCCCTGGACGTCTCATCACAGACAATTTCATCACAGCCTACGAGTGTTTACATTATATGAAGACTAATAGGGTGAAGGAAAACAGATATTGTGCTCTAAAATTGGATATGATGAAAGCGTATGATCGCTTGGAGTGGGCGTATTTGCGTGCTGTTATGCTCAAGATGGGTTTTAGCCCCCGCTTCACTGATATAGTAATGAGATGTGTGAGCTCCATTTCTTTTTCAGTTCTGTTTAATGGAAGAAGTTTGGATGATTTTAAGCCTTCTCGAGGCTTGCGCCAGGGCGATCCGAGCTCGCCATATCTGTTCTTACTAGCAGCTAAGGGGCTTTCGTGCTTGCTGAAAGCTGGTGCAGGAGTACGAGGTATCACAGTTGCACCAAACGCACCATATGTTAATCATCTACTCTTTGCTAATGATAGCCTACTTTTCTTTGAAGCAGACGATGCTAGTGCCACTCGGATTGATGAGCTATTGCGGATTTACTGCAACACCTCTGGACAAAGGATAAATATGGAGAAATCATCCATTTTTTCAGTAAAGGAGTGCCGAATCCTGTTCGCGATTCCATCAAGAATATCCTCAATGTCCATACTGAATCGTTGACAGAGAAATATTTGGGCTTACCTTCGGATGTTGGGAGGGCCAAAGAGGGATCTTTTAAATACTTAAAGGATCAAATCTGGAAGAAGGTGCAAGGGTGGATGGAGAAGTGCTTATCAGCTAGAGGAAAAGAGGTACTGATAAAGTCTGTCGCTCAATCTATTCCCACGTATTCTATGTCATGTTTCAAATTGCCGCGGGGCCTGTGTGAGCATATCAATGGTATCATCCGGAAGTTCTGGTGGGGAAGCAAGGATGGTCAACGGAAAACAGCGCGGGTTTCGTGGAAAACTATGTCAAAGCCTAAGTTCATGGGGGGGCTGGGCTTTAGGGATGTGGAGCTGTTTAATTTAGCTCTACTTGCTCGCCAAGCTTGGAGGTTATTGCAGGATCCGGAGTCGCTAAGTGCTCGTGTGCTAAGAGCCAGATACTACCCAGATTGCCACCTTTTGGATGCCACCTTGGGTATGGGCCCTTCTCAGGTTTGGCGTTCCATACTTGAAGGAAGAGATGTGCTAGCTCAGGGGCTTATCAAACGCATCGGCTCTGGAATGAACACGAACATATGGCATGATAATTGGCTGCCGAGGGACTACAAACTCAGACCAATATGCTCTCGGTCGGGCAACCCGCGAGCTTTAGTTTCGGACCTGATTGACTCCACTACTAGATCATGGAACAAGCAGCTGCTCATTGAACATTTTATCGCTCCGGATGTTGAAGTCATTCAGAATATACCACTGAGTACCCGGGTACAGGATGATTTTTGGGCTTGGCACTACGACAAGAAGGGAGTTTTTTCGGTTCGATCTGCATACCGTATGATTTCTACAGTCAAGACCCAGAGGGAGGATTGGCTTGATCATCGGTCAGGGCATTCAAATATTGCAGCCGACAGGAATTCTTGGTCGCAACTGTGGAAAGTACGGGTTCCCTCCAAGATCAGGGTTTTTGTATGGAGATTAGCACATACCTTGATCCCGACGGGACTGGTGCGACATGAGAGAAACATGGCAGAATCACCAGCTTGCCCGATTTGCGAAGCAGGTGAGGGCACTTGGCGTCATTCCCTGTTGAGCTGCTGCATGGCAAGATGCGTATGGGCTTTGGGTGACGAAGAGCTCCTCGAGCATGTGGTATCAAACCAGAACACTGATGCACGTCTATGGTTATTTTGGTTGTTCGAATCAACAAGCCAGCGTGATTTAACTCGTGTTCTAGTGACAATGTGGGCCATTTGGTGGGCGCGCCGAAAAGCAATCCACGAGAATGAGTTTCAAAGCCCTTTGTCAACCATGAGCTTCATCAAGCGTTTCTTGGAGGATCTGGATATCGTAGAATCCCAAAAGATGAAACCGGCGCCGTCACCTGCTGTTCCGAGAGCAGGTGCATGGTTGCCGCATGACGGTGAAGCGGTGAAGTTTAACTGTGATGGTGCTTTGTCCACCCTAGGCGATAAGGGAGCGGCGGCCGTGATCTGTCGAGACAAGTCGGGGAAGTTTCTTGGTGCATCAGCACTTGTTATTGAGGGTTTGATCGACCCGGCGAGTTTGGAGGCGCACGCGTGCAGTGAGGCCCTTGCCCTTGCTCGCGACCTGAATGTGGAGGAGTTGGTGATCGCGTCGGATTGTTTAGAAGTGGTTACAAATATCAACACACAAGCATCACCAGTGTATGCGCCGATTCTGCAGGAAATACACATTAGCATGAACCTGTTCTCTTCAATTAATTTTCGTTTCGAGCGTAGAGAAAATAATTTCGAGGCCCACTCAGTTGCAAAAGGAGCTGTGTCTCTGCCGGTGGACCGCCACGTGTGGCTAGGGATCCTTCCTGATATTGCTTGTATTTCGGATGTGATGAACTTTGAATAAAATTCCCTAGTTACCTTCAAAAAAAAAGGAAAACCCGTTGGGTTCAGTTGAACCCAATGCCAGTACACTAGTCATGTTGGACGCCGAGTCGGCTGTAATCTGTTCTATCTATAAATTTAAATTATTAAATATAAAGGAAAGGAAACTTTGAAGCCGACGTAGGGGTGAAGGAAGAAAAGGAAACCGCGTGTCGTCGGGCGAAATCGATCTACGTAGCAGCCAAGCTAGTTTGATCCAGCTTTGTGAGCGTACGTACCTCGCTGGAAGACGGCGCGGCAGCCTAAGCTGTATCGTCAACGTCGAGGCTGCACCAAAACATAGGCGCCGCCGGGAGCAGAATATCGCCGCCCTCGCTCTCTCCGTCCATTCTCCAGGGTAGAGTAAGTAGTCCCTTCAGCTCTCCATCTGCTTTTTTTTTCTTTTCTTTTCTTGGAACACTTTTCCAAGCTACGACGCATCGTACTAAACGTTTGCTTCTTCTTCCTCTTTTCTTGTTCCCATCGAGGAATCAGTATGATCGTCGTCGGCTCGACCATTTTGGACGACCTGCCCGAGTGGCTCGTCGTCGATGAGATCCTTGTCCGCTTGCCTGTCAAAGACGTACTTCGCTGCCGCGCCGTCCGCAAGTCATGGCACAACGGTACTTCCACCGACGCCTTCATCCTTGGCCACCACCGCTGCCAGCACTCGCTCCCCATCATCAAACCCCTAAAGGACATCTGCCGCGTCGTCGGAGCCTCCAATGATCTAAAGATGCATCCCGTCCTCCGATACGCATTCGCTACCATTGTACACCGCGCCATCTGTGAAGGCCTCCTTATCTTATCGCGGCAATCCGATTACTACATTTGCAACCCGGCCACCCACAAGTGGGCGTCCATGCCATATCCTCCTCAACGACAACCAAACACCATGGCCGTCAGCCTAGTCGGCTTCTATCGGCACCATCCATCTGGAGAACACCGAGTGCTTTGGGTGTCATAATCGTCTGCCACTGCCGCCAACCAGATATATATGCCGGTTGCAGACATAATCGTCTGCCAAAGAAGTTCCTTCAAATAAGCTGAGAATATGCATCGCACTCAAATGTATCCAGATCGGTCGGTTTTAAAACGAAGGGAAAAGGAGGAGGGGATAGGGCGGAAGGGAGCTCACTCAGCAGGATGGGAGGTGCTGGCCAGAGGGCTCGTCGGCGGCTGGAACCGGCCCCACTGGGCGACAACGAGTCACGAAGGTGGGTGGCTGGGGTGCTCGGCCTCTGCCATGGTCGCCTGTTGGCGTGAAGCGCCGAGGTTGAGCAGACCATGACATGACGCAGACGATCCATCATCGGATGGAACAGCGTGGCACAACTTTGGGCTTTCAAGTATGCATGGGTTGTAGATGAGGTGAGGTGGGAAGCAGATGGAGTGGAAGGGGGGACGCAGAAAGGAGGACTGGATCAATATTTATACGGAGAGAGGGCGCGCAACGAGCGGGAGAGAAACGCGGGTAGGCGTTGGATGACAGAGCGATCCGCGTGAGGTCCAGCGAGCGGACGATGTATCAATGGCATGGGGCACCAACGAACGACTGAAGAAGAGGAAGGAGTAAATAGAGCGCTTGGTTACGAGGGACAATTAATTCCTCCTTTCTTGCCATAGGTAGGGAAACAGAGGAGGAGAGAAACTTTTGCATCTCTCTAGTAGTACGTGCCTATCTATCCATCTTCTTCCTTTTCCCCTTTTTTTCAGGGGCTAAGTATCTGCTAGCTGCTGCTTTGCTAAAATATATGAGCCAGTTCGTATTAGCAGATACTTTTTTTTGCCCATTATGTATCTGCTATAGCTGCTGCTTTGCTAAGATGCGGACATGGATCAGCATGGAGAAGACAACGAACGAGTCTTCCATTGAGTCAGGATGGAGAAGCCGCACTCTGTTGAAAGACTTGTTTGTTGTACTCAATCACATTCCCAAGGGGTCACCCGATTGAAAGAGATCGGTTCATGGAAAAATGGATAGCTGAAGGAATTGCTACCCAGAAGAAGAGGCTAAACTGAGTCAGGAGCTTGATCTATTGACTGTCAAGATTCAGAAAATCTAATTGATCTATCAAGTATGGACTTTGATGGTGGTGTTCGCTCATTAGTTAATTTTTTATGCCAGGCCATCTTCATTCACTGCAACTTGCTCAGATTTGTAGCACTCGTCCAAACAAGAAATTCACTTCTTCTTTTATTTAGCATAAAGTCATAAAAAATAGAAGACTAGACTAGTTCAATTTCCCGGCCAACAACACAAAGCACATACCTTGATTCCTCAAAAAAAAAAAAGCTTAATACATATTTCCATTTCCTTTCTATTGCCACATTTCCAACCAGGTTTTGTGGCTTGCCTCCTGCTGTATCATCATCAGTACCAGGAATCATAAGCCAACAAATGTTTTCTCCTTTCCATACACAAACTTTTTTTCCTTTGCATACAACAACTACAATAGAGCACACGTGCAACCAATGCACCAGCCAGAGAAAAGGCACAAAAGGAGAGTGATGACATGATTTTATTTGGTCACAACCTCAAGCAATCAATCCAAGGCTGATCCATCCATCCGGAAATTTGACAAGCATGTTGTAACAATGGTATTATATATCAAAACATATTGTCAAGAGTAGAAATACAACAACTCGTGTGCCTTAGCCTCGTCCTATACCATCCATCACTGCCATTACCATGATGGATGATATCTCTGCTAGAAACAAAGAAAGAAATGCATGCGCAAACATGGCCATTTTGTATTTCGCCTGAGCTCCTTAATTATAATTGACCACTATATACAGAGGGGCCAAGCATGCAAGGTTACCGCCTAACACATCCATCTATTACGCACACCAAGAAACGGCCATTTCATGGACATGGGCAGCAGCTCCATCAAGGTCCCATGTCCCTTGCTTGTTGTGGGCAGCCACCCTAGTTGCTCTTGGTTTCTCTTCCCTTAAGCCTAGATAGCTAAGCTTTAATATCTTCTCTTGCCTCTGCACAGCTAGCTAGCAGCTCTTCGTCTCGGCAAAACAAAGAAAACAATTTAAAGCCAACACATCTACCAAAAACCAACTCGGTGAATCAATCCGTGGGATATTTATTTGACCAATGAGCAGGAAATATATCCGCGCGCGAGAGGTGAGGCTGACCAATCGATCCATGGTCCAGCGAATCGATCCACGGGACACACACGCAGACGGCTGAGATGAGCTTAGGTGAGGATCGATCCGTGGGAGGGGAGGACTGTCCAATGAGCGAGCGACAAGTAATCAAGTGGTGTGGTGGATAGCCCAACAGGCAAACTCTCCACCCACCACCACATCGACTTCCCCCCGATTCATTCATTCCTCTTCTTTTCCACACCTCATCGGCGCCGCCACCCAACGCCCCATCTCTCTCGGACCTCGCCGCCGCCGCTGCCGCCTCCCCTCCCGCGAGAGAGGAGTTCAGGCGGCGCCCCCAGATCCGTCAAGGGATTCGACCTGGAGCTCTTGATCGCTCGCGCGCCGGACAGAACCTCCGTCTGCTCTTGCTCACCGGCGACGCAATGGAGCTTCCTCCGTGCTCGCTCGGGCTCGGGACGCCGCTGCTCGTCAAGGTAAGTACTCTTCCGCCCGCCCATCTTTGATTTGCTCTTCTCCAACGCCCTTCCCTTCCCTCACGGGCTTCCTTCCATCAGTCCTGCTTCGGCCTCCCGTTCTTAGGCCAAATGATTTCAACTATTTCGGTCCACTCCGCTCCCGCGCCCGAGATGTGAGCCCTAGGTAAGGCCTAGCTACACCAAACCATTCGCCAGTTCTGCGTGGACGACTGGGATCGGTTTTTGAGGGTCTATCCGTGGTTTGTCGCGGTGGACAAATGAGTGAGCAGCGAACCGTGGCCTCCTCCACCCCAAAAGAGAACGCCCAAACAAGTTGTGACACTATTCCCAATCCCTAGCGGCAGGCTCTTGCTTCCTGCTCCCACATGTCATCACTGATGCCTCTTCCACCCCAAGTAACGGCGGAGCCCCATCGACTACGGCTCGTCACAACAGAGAAGCGCGTGGAGGGGTGGTGAACAACGGCCGTCGAAGCTGCAAGCGACATGACGCATGGTGGCAGCTACAAATCCGCACTCAAGTGGACATCTCTGCCTATGCCTACTCCCTGCACTCAACGACTTCCGCAAGATAGTTGCGACGCCGCTGTTCGTGGGGAGCATGGCTCCCGTACACGAGGAGAAGGAAAAGCTACCCAAATGTTAGTTCTACGGTTAGACATATTGTACATGCATGCATTTGAATTGATTAACTACTACTAGTAGTATATATGTGCGCATGAGGATGACGTCGGGTACACATGAATGGATGAAGAAGATGTCTCCGTGTGTGTGCGCGTTAGTAACAAGCAGCAAGAGGATCACCGTTAGATTTGGACGTGCCGCTGAAATCGGTTCGCGAGAAGGATCAACCCGTGGGATATTTATTATTTGACCAATGAGCAGGTACTGTTTTGGGGGTAAGTTAAAAGGAGCAACACCAGGTTGTATTAGAGCATCTCCAGCCGCGCCCCCAACAGGCCCCCCCAGGTGACTTTTTCGGCGCCGGCGCCAAAAAAAGGCCCAGTCGCGCCCCCAGGACGATGAAAAGCGCCGGTTCGGCCCTTTTTTCCGCCCGGCGGCCGCAGGCCGAACCCGTCGCGCTGGGGGCGCTTGGGGGCTCTGGTGCAAGGAAAAAGCGCGGCTGCCACGCCGTCAGGTGAAAAAGTCAAGATTTTCTTCCCCGACCGCCTCCCACCCCCCGCGCTCTCGGCCGCACCTAGGTATATCCCGGCGCCGCCCCGCCGCCCTTCGCCGGTAGATAGCCATTCCCCGCCGGAAAAATAGCATAGGTACGCCGCGACTTCCCCTCCAACACCAGCTGGCCGTTTCCAGCCGCGGGGGGGGGGGGGGGCAGTTTAGCGACGGGTGCGTGCCCACCGCGCGCAAGGTGTTCGGCGATTTGCTTACCTCGACGATGGACTGGGACGACGAGGAAGTGCTCGCCGCGCTGCTGGAGGAGGAAGCCGAGGCCGACATCCAGGAAGAAGAGCATCTCATGGTGCTCGGCGCCCTCGCCCAGCTGCTGGCGAGCAATGAAAAGCCGCGGCGAGGTGGCTCGGCGCCGGGGCAGGTGAAAGCAAAGAACCGGCATCGTCTCGAAGGCTACTGCATGCTCTACTCCGACTACTTCGCCGATGCTCCACTTCACGGCGACAGAACATTTCGGCGCCGTTATCGGATGAGCCGAAAGTTTTTCCTCCGGATTGTGAATTCCATGCGGGAGTTCGACAGCTACTTCAAGTGCAAGATGGATTGCACTGGTTCACTTGGATTCACCTCCATCCAGAAATGCACGATAGCAATGAGGATGCTTGCATACGGAGCTCCCGGTGACTCACTCAACGACTATGGGTGCATGGCCGAGTCGACGAGCCTAGAGTGTTTCTACAAGTTCTGTCGGGCAGTGGTGGCAGTGTTTGGACCGCAATACTTGAGAACACCCAATGTGAAAGACACTGCTCGGATCCTAGCACAGAATGCAGCAAGAGGATTTCCTGGGATGCTTGGAAGCATCGACTGCATGCATTGGAAATGGAAGAATTGCCCATTTGCTTGGCAGGGGATGTACAAAGGCACCAAAGGCGGTTGCAGTGTGGTACTTGAGGCGGTGGCCACACAAGACCTCTGGATTTGGCACTCCTTCTTTGGTATGCCAGGAACTCACAATGACATCAACGTGCTGCAGTGCTCTCCTGTCTTTGCCAAGCTTGTTGAAGATCATTCTCCTCCGGTGAACTTCGAGATCAATGGGCGGCAGTACAACAAGAGGTACTATCTAGCTGATGGCATCTATCCAAGATGGTCGACATTTGTCAAGACCATCAAAAACCCTGTGCCTGGAGGCAAGAACGCCTGGTTTGCGAAGATTCAGGAGGCTTCCAGGAAGGATGTCGAGCGGGCATTTAGTGTGCTCCAATCTCGATTTGCTGTTGTCCGGTACCCCGCTCAGACCGGGTCGAAAGATCAAATGTGGGAGATCATGACCTGTTGTGTCATCTTGCACAACATGATCATTGAGAGCGAGCAGGAAGAGCCAGTGTTTGACACTGAACCATACCACTGGCAGGGTCCTCTTGCCCAAGTTGATCACCAGCTACCGGCAACCTGGACTGCCTACCTCAGTATGCGTCAGGAGATCCGAGACCCACAGGTGCATCATCAACTGCAGCAAGATCTGATAGAGCACCTATGGAGGCTCAAGGGCGACACCGGACGCGACGTGTGATGAAATATGAGTTTTTATTTGTTGAACTATATAATTTGTATTGAACTATTTGTTGTTGTACTATTTTGTTGAAGTATTTGAAATTTCTGTGATGAAATATGTGATAAAAAAATATTTATGTTGATAATTGAACGCCGAGGCACGGCGAACCACGCCGAATATGGGCCTATTCTCGCCCATATGGGCCTTTTTCGCCGAACTGGGGCTTCAAAACTGGGCCAAAATCGACGACCGGGGGCGACGACTGGGCGCAAAATCACCCCCAGCGCCGAAAGAATCGCCGGCTCGCCCCCAGAGAGCGATTTTTATGCGGCCTGGGGGGCCGAACGGCTGGAGATGCTCTTATGCCCAACAGAAACACAGACATGCAACAGCAGCCGTACTGAAAAATAACGCCGGCCAACATGTTGCTAGCTATGCCCAAGACAGTTTCACCATGACGCTTCCATTATTATCTAGTAAAAGATTGGTGATAATTTGGCCGATTCAGATGGTGTACAAAACAAAAGTTTAAACATGAGAAGTAATGCGCAACCAGGGAATCGAACCCTGAAAGATCACTGAAGTTTCTGATCCACGAACTAGAAAAGAACAACAGCGCCAAGGGCCAGCAGCAAATCGGTTGAACACAAACAAAAACGCAAAAAAAAAGGCTCCCAGCAAACCACCAACTCCAGATGATCATAGAAGCAGCAGCAAGAAAAGACCCCAGCTAGCAACACTTCCAAGAATTATCAATCTTTTGTCTCCAAACTGGTGAAAGCTAATCAATCAAGTTCGTAACCATTTCAACTAGTCCAAATCACTAAACATGAAAATCAGAAAACTATGCTACGGAAGGGCATATCAAAACTACTAACCATTTCAACAACTCAATGCCATAAATTCTCACAAAGGAATTAGCATTTCAAACTGCAACCACGCCTTAATAACAACGCAAACTGAAAGTAAACAGGGTGAACAACATAGAAGTTCAATATATCATAGATACTCCATTGTTTTGAAACATTAACATAATGCTCAAGATAGCATAACAAGCACCAAGTGATGATAGCAGGAAGGAGCTACTTCAGACATACAAAGTGTTCAGTTCTAATAGTAGTACTGAAATAGGAAGACCATAGAACAGAAAGCAAGGTTCATACAGGATAGATACTCCGTGGGCACAACAAAACCAGTAGGACCAAAGTGTGCACTGAGCATGAAAGATCAAAATATTCAGCTACATAAGGGAGTACCTGAACTAACCATTTCAGCAACTAAAATACAATATCTTCTCGCTAAGGAATTAGCATTCAAACTGCAACCATGCCATTCGCACTGTTAACAATGCAAATTGAAGGTGAACTTAGGAGAACAGTACAACAGTTCTATATAGCAAATTAGCAATAGACACACCATTGTTCATAACATACATTAACACGATGTTCAAGATAGCATGACAAGCACAAAACGATGATACTAGAAGTACTACTTCAGAAATACAAAGTGTTCGGTTCTACTAGTAGTAGTAGTACTAAAAAGTAAGAACAGACTAGAACAGAATGCAAGGTTCATACAGATACAGGATAGATACTACCAAGCAAGGGCACAACAAACAACTAGTCCAAAGCATTAAGACAGAGCATGTCATCTTATAGCACCATGACGAATGGAGGAGGCTCGTTGCTCACAGCATCTTCTTCTTCTTGGGCCTCAAACAAGGGGACTGAAATCATGCTCTCTTGGAAGCGGTGCCTAGAAAGTGTCAAGCGGTTCTCATGCTCTTCACTTTCTACATTCCCTAAAAACACACCATCGATGTCACAATGCAGCAGACAGCGAGGACGCAGCGCCATCAACAGCTCGCGCTCGTTGATCACAGCCAGCCAAGGGATAGATTTCCACAACTTAAGCGGCGGAGATGCCTCCATCGCTAACAAGTTAATCCGGTATCGGAACCCCCAGGTCTGTGCATCATAGTCCTGCAACACCCAGACATCCACAGTGACATAGTCAGGGTCGGTGCTGCCGTACATAGCAAGGTCGCCGCCCGTATCTAACAATGACACATACTCGCCCAACTGAGCCGGGCGGCTTATCTGCCGGAACGTCTTGGCTATCATGTCAAATACCGTTATGCTACCGCCCATTGCCCAGTGCAGGCTAGCACGATGGTGGATCGGTGGACGGTGGGACTGGGCAGCAGGACACCCGTCTTCTGAAGCTGTCGGCCATTGGATGCGTCTTGGCTGGTCCGATCCCACGGTGAAGACAAAGTAAGGGCATCTCCAGCCGTTGAGCCCCCAGGAGGCTTTTTTTTCGCCGCTTGGGGGGCTGCCGGCGAAAATTTTGACCTGGGGGCGAAAATGTTTCCAGCCGTGTTCACCCCCAAGCCGTGCCCGGACCGCGCCCGCCCCAGGCCACGGCCGGCCCGGCCTCGCCGCCGAGCTTGCTCCTCCGCATGAGGGTTCGCTGGCCACCTCCATCCCTGTGCGTACAGTACTCGTGCCCAGCTAGCTAGCTAGCAAAGCAGAGCCAATCGATTCGGCTGTGTGTGCGCTTGCTAGCTAGCTAGCTTGGCTCGTTTGAGCACAGGCAGCCAGCCACACCTGCGGCGCCCACACGAACGGCCGATCACCTCGAGCATGCTTCGACCGCGCCTCTTCGTTCCTCCATCACGCGCCCTGCATCTTCCGCCCGGCGTCGGCGCGCCCGCTTCGTCCTGCGCCTACATCGACCCTGGCTCCGCGCAGGTCTGCACCGCCCCGCTCGGCCTCCGCTCCCGCGCCTCGGCCGTCTTCGCACTGGCCCGGCCTCCGCCCGAGCCCGCCGTCTCGCGCGCCCGCGTCTGGCCCTGCTCCCGAGCCGGCTGCTGCTCCTTGGTCGGCAGGAGGCTCCGTCGACGCGCCCACCTCATCCCGGGCCGGTTGCGCCGCGGTCCTTCATCGTCGGGTCCCCCGCACCACTCGCTACCTGGCCCGTGCCGCGTTGCATCGCATGCGGCCCCGCTCGCCCTGCCGCTGGCTTGCCTGCCGCCTCCCCGGACGGCTACGAGGCGCTGGAGAGGGATTCAGGGCTCCTCGAGCACGCCGGACGCCGATCACGCCCGCCCGAGCTGGACACCGGACTCCTCCAGCGCCGCTCCGCCCCGCGCCGATGCACTCCGCGTTTGAGAGAGAGAGAGGGGCAGGCGAGAAGAAAGAGGAAAAAGAGAGGAGAGAGGTTGTGGGAGGCCGACAGTGGGCCAACCGCAAGAAAAAGGCGTCGCCGGCACGCCCAGCTGCTCCCCAGGGGGCTGGGTTTGGGGTGGTACTGCCGGCGTCAATTTTCTCTAAATCCGGTGAAAAGTGGGGCTTTGGGGGCGCGAGTGGGGGGCTATTTTAGTGCCGGCGCCCAAAAAGTGGCCGTGGGGGGCGTCTTGGGGGGCCGGCTGGAGATGCCCTAATCAGGCAACTCAACTTCGGCAAATCTCCCGGCGGATGTGGCGTACGACACCCAGAGCACCCGGTACTCTCCAGATGGGTGGTGCCGGTACAAGGCGAGCACGTCGACTCCGCCGAGAGGGCTGATGAATTTTCGTCCTGGAGGATGCGGCAGGGTGGCGCACTTGCGGGTGGCCGGGTTGCAGATGAAGAAATCTCTATACCATAGGATGAGGAGCCCATCACAGGTTATAAAGGGCATGCATGTATCGTGGTCGTACCAGAGCAGGGGCCGTATCTTCTGACCACTGGAGGCGGAGGCGGAGGCTCCGGCGACGCGGCTGATGCCCAGTTCATGCTCGATGATGGGCAGCGCGGGCTGGCGGCGGCGGTGGCCGAGGATGAAGGCGTCGGTGGATGTGCCGCTGCGCCACGACCTGCGGACGGCGCGGCAGCGGAACACGTCCTTCACAGGCAGCCGGACGAGGATCTCGTCGACGACGAGCCACTGGGGCAGGTCGTCCAACTCGGTCGCGCAGCCGCTGCCCGCCATGCTGATTCCTCGCTGATGATACTAGTCAAAGAAAAAGGGGAAGCAAAGATTAGTACGATGCGTGAGAAAGATACAAATAAGCGACGGATTTGGTTGGCGCAAGAACGAACTGCCCCGCCGATCTATCTGCTTGAGGAGAGGAGAGGGGAGAATGGACAAAGAGATCTGAGAGGGTTTACTCTGCTTTGGAGCGGGCGACGGTGTTCCTCCGGTCGTCTCTGGAGGACAGATTTCCGGCGGGGGTCGGAGCGATGAGCAACTGGGAATGGATGCGAAATGAGTCCGGCGGCGAAGCGTGCAAGGAAGAGGATGGGCGGTGTGAATTATTGCAAGGTCATGGAAGAGGACTGGACGAGCAGGAGGTAGCTGTGCTGCGTAGGGTGGAATTTGTTAGAAGGGAGAGAGGGATTTGGTGGAATAGTTTGTTGTACTGCTTGAGCCTCGTGGGCATATATATAGGAGTACAATCATCTACTTGGAGTATAAGACAAGCCAGAACAAATCCTAGTCTATCTCGTCTTTCCTAATAAACATTATACTCAACATCCCCCCGTAGTCACAACGGTAGCGACGCAGACGGTGAGACTGGAGAAGAATCCGAAGGCAAGCCGACGGACACCCCCCCACAGTCGGAACGGTCGACGCATCACGGAGTCTTGGCTGGAGTGAAAACCGACGAGGTTGCTCAAGCAGGCGGTAGCCCTTTGTGCCGTTGTCGAGGTAGCCGATAGTGTGGGTGGTGGAGCCGTGGTCGAGGTAGCCGTGCGAAGAATACCGTGGTCGATGTCGAGTCGGGGTGGCCGGTGTCGAGGAAGTCGCCGTGGAGCCGCAGGCGCAAGGTGGCGCCGAGTTAGTCATGGGCGCAGTGGTGTCGAAGTAGTGGTGCGCCGGGAAGAAGATGTTGTTGACGACGCGTCGCGGCGGGCTTGCCAAGCCCGGGGACACATCGTGGACGAAGGCACACACCGGTGTTGCCAGCACCAGGCATGCGTAGACGGACGAAGACGAAGTTGACGAATTGCCGACCAGGCTTGCCAGGCCTGGGGACACGTCGTGGATGAAGGCACGCATCGGTGTTGCCAGCACCGGGCATGCGTAGACGAGGGACCTGCACGAGGTGTACGCCATGTCGGAGAAGTCGGAGGGGCCAGCAGAGAAGAACTCGATGACGATTGTGGCGTCCATCGGCGCGGGGCCGATGTCACCAACGGTGGTCGGAGTAGAGGAAGTGGTTTGGATAGATGACGGCGACGCTGGCGACAGGCTGGTGCTTGGACGAAGACGAAGAGGGTGGACGGGCGGCGGCGGCGGCTACAAAGGTAGCGGCGGCGGCAGCCAAAGAAGAGCGGCGGCGGCGGCCTGACGGCGGCGGCGGCGGCTAGGTTAGGAGTGCGGCGGCGGTGCTCGAAGTAAGCGAAGAATCCTGATAGCGTGACGAAGACCGGCGCGGGCGGTGGTGTTCCCGCGCCAAGGTAGACGGCGCGGCGCATACCACGGGAGATCGACGCGCGGTGACGGCGGAGTGGACCGCGGGCCACGGCGCTACGGCCCAAAGGGGCAACGCAGCGGCGGCAGGCGGGTCGGGGCGACGGCGGGAAGACCTCGGGGCGGCGGCAGAGACCGCGGGCCGCGACGCTGCGGCCCGAAGGGACGACGCAACGACGGTTTGCGAGTCGGTGCAACCGCAGGGACAGCCTCGGGACGACGGCGTGGACCGTGTGCCACGCTCGCTACGGCCCGGCGGGGCGACGCAGCGGCGGCGCGAGGGTCGATGCAGCCACAGGACGGCCTAGAGCGGACGCCCTCGGGGCGGTGGGGGACCGCGGGCCGCGGCACTACGGCCCGAAGGGGCGACACAGCGGTGATGCAGGTCGGTGCAGCCGGGAGAAGAACCACGGGGCGGCGGCGCTGCGGCCCGACGGGGCGACGTAGCGGCAGCCCGATGCTCGATCGGTGGACAGGCGCGCTGAACTCGGGGATGATCTTCATGCGACCTGCGGAGGCGCGCGTAACCGACGGGCCAGGTCGGTCGCGCGGCGTAGATGAGGCGGATCGCGGCGGCGAGCGGGTGATCAAGCTGATCGTGCGCGAGGTCAGGGACGCCGCTCGGTGGAGGCGTGGTGACGGCGGAGTTCGAGATGAAGCCGGCGGCGACGGGCGGCAGGGCGGCTATGATTGGCCGCCGCATGGTGCGAGGCCGCCGGGTCGGGGTGATGCAGGAGTCCCGGTCGGAGCAGGGCGATCACGGCCGACGTAGATCGACGGGCGGGCCGTCACACGAACGGTGGCGGTGAAGGGCCGCCGCATGACGCGAGGCCGCCGGGTTGGGGCGACTTGCGGGCCGACGCGCGGACGACGCGCGAGGCCGCCGAGTCGGGGCGACCGACGGGCAGACGCGCGGACGACGCGCGAGGCCGCCGGATCGGTGAAGAAGCCGGCCAATCGCGCCGGTGTTGGAGTAGAGGCGCACGGGGTCGACGGCGGCGGTGGGCGACGCAAACCGGATCACATAGACCGGAAAACCAAAAAGTAGACGCCGATCAAGGCGACCAGCGAGAGAGAAAAACCTGGATCAAAGGATCGGGAAAAAAGACTCTCTAGGGCAGCCGGCCAACACGGCCGGCGGACGAACCCTAGGTACGGGCGACGTGGCCCCCGGCGGGGGTCATGGAGGCCGACCGCCCAGGGGGCGGCGCGCGGGTGCGGAAGCGGCGGCGGCTAGGGTTTAGGATCGACTTGCGATAGATACCATGTTAGAAGAAGGGAGAGAGGGATTTGGTGGAATAGTTCGTTGTATTGCTTGAGCCTCGTGGGCATATATACAGGAGTACAATCATCTACTTAGAGTACAAGACAAGCCAGAACAAATCCTAGTCTATCTCGTCTTTCCTAATAAACATTATACTCAACAGAATTGATGAGGGGAGAGAAGAAGCAGCACTTTGAATGACCTGCAGAAATCATCAACTTTCTATCTGCAAAAAACATTAACTTTCTATCTGCAAAACTTAACCCCATTCAACACGAGTAAAATTTTGATTTGAATTTTTGTGATAACATTACATTAATGGTGTCACAATGCATTAATTTTTTTTCAGATTTTTTCAAACATTTTTGAACGTGCAACAGAAGACCGGTGCACCGGTAGCATCATTTGCCCCGCTGCATCCGATACGTTCCTGCCTTGCCAAGTTATTCTTAGTCAAGATCACTTCCTTACGCATAAACCACATAAAGACTTTTATTTATAAAGGCACTTTAATTTTTCAAATATGAAGCAACTTCGAGATTGGATCAGTGTTTATTAAATTAATATACATAGATTTAACTGAGAATACTCCTGAGACCGATAGTTTTCAGTGCAGGGTATCTGAAGCATCAAAAAGGTTAACCTACATCATTCTAGGCATAAGATGTAGCCATCTATCCCACCCTTCCCACACCAATACTCGCCTAAACTAAATATTTAGGGGAACCAAACTTAGTGTTGTACTTACGGACATGTCTTTACGTTGTACAATATTATAAAGTGTCGGATACTGCACAGCTAACGGCGTATCCCTTAGCCAGGCATCTTCTCAGAATCTTGTAGTATTTTCGTTCCCCACTATGACCTTACTTCTATTGAAGAAGGCGGCCTTTGTCCTTATTAGGGCATCTCTAACGGCGACCCGCAAATTTTCTCCCGCATCCATTCGCGAACAGGGGAAGCGGGGACAGTCCGCGGACATGGACGCGGGAGGCCGCCATCCAACCATAGCCGCACCGCATACATTTCAAACTCTCTATCAATAAACCGGATGAAATTCATGCAAACACTGCCGGATTTCATTAGATTTACATCAACTAAGCGGTGCTCGTCCGACTCTCTAGGTATAATTAATACCTAATCTAAATGATCGTCGGCGCCCGTTCCTCATGTCCGGCCATGAGCCCCGAGAACTGAAGCTTTGCCTTCTCCAGTTTCGCCTCGGCGCTCTCCGACTCCGCCTCCGTAGACCCGGGAAGTGAAGTTGTCTGCCACCACGTCGCCGTCAAACGACTAATCGGACGCCAATTCCCAGCCTACCAAGCTTGGTGTCGATGGGAGGGGAGGAGCGGTGGCCTTCTTGGGACCCGACTGTCGGCGACCTACCGTGGACTACTCTTCCTCGCTACCGACGGTGCCCGTGGACGTGCCGTATTCATGGTCGTGATGGCGGGGTGCGGCCTCAATGGAGCCGGCGATGTCGTCCTTGTCGTCGGTCTCGTCGAACACCACCTCGCCCGCCTCGTCGTCGCAGTCCTTGTAGGCGGCCGCCAGTTCTGCCGCACGCTGGCGGTACCGCCTGCAGGTGAGGCGGATCTCACGGGCGGAGTGGTAGGAGTCGAGCAGCGCCGCCTGCTCTGCCGGGTCCGCGTCTGGTGCGGTCGCCCTGCCGGCGAAGAGCTGCACCTTTGCATGCAGGTGCTCTTGGAGGAGTTGGTGGTTGTAGGCGGTGTCGGCATGTGCCTCCTGAAACTGCTCCTCACGCACCATGTCCATGTAATGGGCATGGGCCTCACTGATGGTCATGGTGCAATGCACCAGCGAGGGTGGCGTGGAGGAGGAAGAGGGTAGCGTTGACGAAAAGGGTGGCACCGGCTCATCATCGGCCGCGTCCTCCATTGGGACGTCGTCATCCTCCAGCTGCCTGTCGGCCAACCAGCAGTAGTGGAGGCCAACTCCTTCTTCTGGTGCGGCGTCAGCCCATCCCAGAGAGCTTTCGTGGGGGAGGAATCCATGGTGGGAGTGATGGCAGAGAGGGATCAAAGGCAGATGACAATAACTATGATGGGGGTAACAGTTTATATAGCAATGGTGGCCGGGAGAGGGACAAACGGGTGGCGCCAGAGTAGGCGCCTCGGCAACCGCGAAACATTATAATGTGGGCGGCAGACTGACGGATGGGGTGACCGTCGTGTCATTTAAACGCGGAGTAGTCGCCTGCACCGAGGAGCGGCGCGAGCGGCACTCTCTCGGTTGGCGCGCCGCTTCAATGCCAGCACCATTGAGCGCCTGCGTCCGCTTTGGCCGGGCATGAATGCGGGCACTGATGCTCTGCAGCGGCGTAGACCGTTTCATGCGGGAAGCACGCGCGGGCGGGGGAGGGGGGTTGGGTGGGCTGGTGTGTTCAGAAGCGGGCTTGGGTGCTGTCCGGATGCCCGCAAAGCCCCCCCCCCCCCACGTTTGTCTCCTGTTTGCGGGAGAAAGTACATCCGGACCACGCCGCGGACCGATACAAGACCGCGTTGGATGGCTTCTGCGGTCCGGATAGCACGGTCCGGACGGATGCGAGAGGTTTGAGGGTCGTTGTTGGAGATGACCTTAGCCCCTGTCAAAAAGGAGAGTCATTCGGCTGCGCCGTGACTTGTGCCAGGGTTCTGAACTGCAATCAATACAAAGTTTAGGTGAGTTGTCTCACATGATCGGAATGAATATGATGTAATTGATGGTGTGTTTGTTGGGATATGATGAATTTCCACTTTATGTTCAAATTGTTCATTGAATTATGTAGAATCTTTTGAAGTCTTGTTGTTGTATAATTAAGTAGCTATGTATGCTTTCTGATCTATTTTTTGTCTTTGGCCAAGATTGATAGGTAGTTCTTCAGATGGAGTGGTGCATAGTAGTGAGTTCAATCTTGTTGTGCTTCATCCCAATTACCGAAAGGGAAGGGACAGTATCGTATTGTTGCCACTAAGGATAAAACAATGATTTCTTTATCACATTTGGATGATAATTTCACTATCTACATTATGTCTTCATGCTTATTGCAATGTTATGTTTGTCTCAAACTTAATACTTCAAGATGCATGCTAGATAGCATGTGGTCTTAAGGTGGAGTATTAGTTGTAGACACAGTTAGATAATTGTCTACATATCACAGACGTAATGCCTATATGGAATTATACCATGAATGATCATAGTTACAAATATCAATACTGTAATTTTATCGTTACTTAACTGTAGTTTATTCACCGCACCACACTTATCTGGTTGGAGAGATGGCACCAATGAACCTATGGCCCTGGGCGTCTATATTCCTTTACTGAAAACATCATCAAAAATACTTTTCTTTGTTGTACTGTTTTATTTATTTTAGTTACCTATCAATTTGTATCATACCATGCAATTTATCCTTGTAACTAATAGGACAAGAAGCTTAAAACCTTCTTGAAGTGTTGAAGCAAGTTTGTATTGTGTTTTGTGTGCAGGTACCGAAAACATTGTTTGCTAGCAGAACTCCTATTGATTCGATAAACCTTGGTTCTCAAATTGAGGGAAATACTTATTGCTAGGTTATTACACCCACTTTGGGGTTACCCAACCACCCTTACGAAGAGAAAGCAAGGCTCATGCTTCGTTTTTAGGTGTTCTTCCGAGGCTGTTAAGGGTATGCATCCTACTCAAGAAGTTGAGCCGGCGACGACTCCCTGAAGATGGAATAACGTTCTCCCTACCTAGCCCCCATTTGGGTGGTGTTTCTTGCGTTGCCGGAGGGTGTGTGAAGGTGTCTCTGGTGGATCTCACAGGGTTTGATCCGTGTTTTTTTTCTTTGATAGACCTGCGTGGATCCCATCTTTGTTCGTCGGTGTTCATGTGCCCATATGTTGAAACCTTATGATCTACGACTCTCTTCATCAGTGGTGCTGTTCTAGTGCGCTAGTTCTTTGGGGCCTTCGCACGATGACTTCCTCACTGTCTATTACAACAAGGTTTGTCCGGTTTCGATGAGGAAGGGATGATGACGGTGCTGCACCTTCGACTCACTTCAATACTTGTAGTCGTCGCTAGATGGTGTACGGACATGAACGTAAATTTGTTACTTTTGATGTTCGTTTAATTTTGTTATGGGGTTTATTTTGTTTTTCTTATTTCTTTTTTGAAAACCTGGATGAATGAACTTTAAGTTTTAGTCAAAAGGAGTTGTTACTCGTGGTTATGCATAATTTATTTTAGCTTTTTTTGTGCAACCAAAATTGATGTGTTTTTCCTAAACTTTATAGGCTTATATTTATGGCATAATGTGTTTTAGAAAAATCAGCAAATGCAACCATAATTTTTGCATTTTATCCAAGAAAAAATGACACATTCATCGGTGGACTTTCGATAATTCAGCCATCATCCCGAATTTTGCAAAAACCATTGAGAAAGCCATTCTAGTTCTGGAGGGTAGCCCATTGTTCTACACCGGGAAAAATATTTAGTGCTTCAAAGTCTTAGGTGATATCACGCTTCAAATTTACAAAAAAAAAATCTAAAAGTTCATAAAAATTCGAAACTTCTTTTTGTTGGATGTTCACAACATATGTGTACAATCCTTACAAATGTTAAATCTAAATGTGTAACATACATTGAGAAACAAGAAAGAGAAATCCACTATGAATAGTGTCATAGAAAAACAAAATCACGTGCTTTTTCTCTCCTTTCCCTCTTCGGTCTTCGTTGGGAGTCCGTGGTTTCGTCTCACTCCGCCTCTCGCTTTCGTGGCCGGTGGCAGAGAGGGAAATTTCGGTGCCTCTGCTCTGGCTAGTAATTTAGGTTAAGGTTGTTTTTTTAGTCCTTGCAGATGCATCGCTCGGACGGATGGCGGCGCTTCTTTTCCTCTAATTTGTTTTTTGGCCTCTAATCCTCCCTGAGTTTGTCCATCTCGATGTAGCCGATAGAGTTCGGGCGTAGATTCCCATCGTCTCCTTGGGGTATTGATGATAGGGTTTCTCATCTTGCGTGTGCAGCAGAGAGATTTGGTGTTAGTTGCTTCAGATCTATTTAAGCATTCAACGGCAACGACTGTGTCCCCAGGGTGTTGGTCCTTAGGAGCACGTGCAGAATTCCCCGGTATCATCGACAAGGTCAAGCCGTCTGAGGCAGAGAAGCAGCGGCAACGGCACACCAACGGTTCGTTCTAGTAGTGATTCGATGGACTAGAGACTTCAATATAATTTTTATTATGTTTAATGTGGTTTGTACTTTCGATGAACCTTTATATTTATACAGTTTTGCTAAAGCACATCTAGATGTGCCATAAGTATTGCACATCTAAGTCCTATGTCATTGATCTTACGTTGAGATTCGTGTGGATATTTTCTTTTTCTTTTTTCCTTTTCCTCTTTATGCTTGATTCACTCACTTAGATGTGCAATACTTCTATTTCTCTTCTTCTAATACATCGACGCGCAAAGCTTTTGCGTGTTCGCAAAAAAAAAACCTCACTTAGATGTGCAATAACTAGAGCACCCATACCCATATTTATAATAGATCTGATTTAAAAAAAAAAAGCAAACAAACCTGGGTTCGGAACCAGGTAGCAGCGGCCGCCTGGTTCATCTCCACCATGGCCTTTCAGTCAAAGCTCTGCTTCTTCTCTCTCCCTTCATCAATTCCACCCATCGACCACACCTAAAAGGCTACTACTACTACTAGCACAGCTTGCCTTGTCCCATCGACCGCTTTGCAGCATTTCTTGAGGGCTTGAGGCTTCGCACAGCCCATCCTCCTCCTCCTCCTCCTCCTCGCACACTGCTCCAGTTTCGCCAAGAAGACTCCACTCTCGCCCTCATCTTCGCTCCCAAATCTTCTTCCCCCGGAAGCTTTCCATCAAGCCAAGATTTCGGCTGCGCGCGGTGAGTCTCTCCCTCCCATACTAGTCTAGGTTTCTGGCTGGCTGCGTTCTAGTACTCCTATTAATTATTATTTTGTCTCACTCTGCCCTCTGCTTTGCCCTCAGATCGTCGAGCATCTTGCTGTCCAGTCCAGAGACGCCGCCGGGAACGGAACACCGTCGCGACGCCGCCGGGAATCCGCTGCCAGAGTAAACCCTCTCCTCTCTGTCTGTCCATCTCTCCTTTTAAGTCGATAGATCGATCGCCGAAGCGCTTCTTTCTTGCCCCACATCCGCAGCCCGTCCGATCTGTTTTTTCTGCTCGTTTCGCCACCAATCCTACATTTGACGGAACTTTTTTTCCCGGCCGCCGAACTGCTGTAGCTCTCGTTAGAATGCTCCTTTTTTGATTTACTAGTGATTTCAGATCTGTGTAGATTTTACATTTTAGATCCGTGTAGATGTTACAACAAAAATGTAAATAAGCTTACATCTTAGATACGAGTAAATGTTACCACAAAAATGTAGGTAGTGCACACTGCATTTGGGATTATGTCAAGTGTTACAATAAAAAAATGTACTGAATTGTTAAATTTTCATTTAAATGCTTGAAATTGTTACATCAACAAATGTTAAAGTCTCATATGCCGATTATGACCATGCAAACAGGTCAATAGCTCCATGACAACAAATCCTAATAAATTATACGTCTAAAATTTCCGCAAAAGATACTGAAAAATTTCTTTTCGGACACCTAAAAGTGAAAGAATAATTTCTGTACAAACAAGACCATGTATAGGGGTATGGGGCGTCTGATCTGATTCATTCCCCACCGCGCAAATGCATGCATGTCTTGCCCTTACTCCCATGAATTTCATTGCTCGGTATGCGTCAAATGGACAATGATTTGTTAGTGCACCTTTATTTGTTCTCTTGACATGTGTTAGTGCACAGTATTGGTAACAGGAAGTTAGAAAAAAACAGCACGGATTTGTATGTCAGGTTTGGACCTACCGGCAGCACAAATCAGCTGATAGATCTAACGGTCCATAAAATAAGTGACAGAACAGAAAATATTACCCAAATGATCTTATGCAAATCCCTTTTCTTTTTCATGCGCTGTACTAATGCTTGCTTCTTTTCTCTTATCAGCGAGCAACCAGCATGGCAGACAGCAGCGGCGCCACCGTCTTCGACGACCTGCCAGAGTGGCTCATCGTCGATGAGATCCTCTCCCGGTTGCCAGTCAAAGACGTACTCCGCTGCCGCGCCGTCCGCAAGTCGTGGCGCAGCGGCACTTCCACCGACGCCTTCATCCTCGACCACCACCGCCACCAGCCCTCGCTCCCCATCGTCAAACACGTAGAGGGCATCGGCCGTGTCGTGAGAGCCTCCAACAATGATCAAAAGATACTGCCCATCCTACAGTATGCAGGCAGAAGCCCTATTACAGGGGTCGACCTTATGCACTGCGCCGTCTGTGATGGCCTCATCATCCTGGCGCAGAAGCCTGATTATTACATCTGTAACCCGGCCACTCGCAAGTGTGCTTCCCTGCCATGCCCTCCACTACAGTCAGGCTTCAGCAACGACGAAATAGTCGGCTTCTACGGGCACCAGCCATCTGGAGAATATCGGATGCTCTGGGCGTCATACTCCATACGCATCAGGGTTGAGTTGCCTGATTACTTTGTCCTCACAGTGGGATCAGACCAGCCAAGACGCATCCAGTGGCAAGCAGTTTCAGAAAAAGGGTTTCCCACCATGTTGGCCCGTGATTGTCCACCGGTCCATCATCGTGGCAGCCTGCACTGGGCAGTGGGCCTCAATATCACGGTATTTGATCCCGTAGCCGAGACATTCTGGCACATGAGCCGCCCAGAGCAGTTGGGTGATATGGTGTCATTGTTGGATACTGCCGGCGGCGCACTCGCTTTGTGTCGCACGGATCGTACCTATGTCACGTTGGATGTTTGGGTGTTGCAGGACTATGATGCCGAAACCTGGGGCTTTCACTACCATATTAACTTGTCAGCGATGGTGGCATCGCCACCACTTGATTTGAGGATCAAATATGTCCCCAGGATGGCTGTGATCAATGAGCATGAGCTGGTTATCGATTATCCTGACCGTGTGCTGCATTGTAACATTGATGGTGTGTTTATAGGAAATCTGGAAAGCGAAGAGCATGGAAACTACTTGATGCTCACTCGGCATCGTCTCCAAGAGAGCATGATTTCACTTCCATTGTTTGAAAACCAAGAAGAAGATGCTGTGAACAAGGAGTATCTATTCCTCATAATGCTATAAAGACGCCATGCTCCATCTTAATGCTTTGGACTTGTTGTTTGCTGTGCCCTTAGAGTATCCATCCCATGTGAGCCATGTCTTTCCTTTTACCTTTTTGTAGTACCAGTAGAACTGAACATGTTGTTTGTCTGAAGTAGCCACTTCTACTATCATCATTTCGTGCTTGTTATGCTATCTTGAGCGCCATGTTGATGTTCTAACTTCTAAACAATGGAGTATCTATGCTATGGAACTGCTCTGCTGTTCTTCCCAATTTTTACTTTCATTTTGCATTGTTATAAATCATGGAAGGCATTATTGCAGATTGAAATGCTAGTTCCTTGGTGAGAAGTGATGCCATTTTAGTTGTTGAGATGGCTAGCTTACGTACTCCCTTCTGTAGCTTAATATTGCTCTTGGCACCTCCAGCTCTTTGTGTGGAGATTTTTTTCTCAGCATATCTAGGTAGCTGGTTGTGATTTGGTGTTCAGCATAGTTTTGGCCATTGTTGAAGTTTTTGGCAAGTGATTCTTGGGCTGTTTGGTGATACTAGATGACCCGGTGCGCCAAATGGCGCAGAGACCCATTTGAAACCATGTTCGTGTTGAGAAATATTTGCCTTTTTTAGTAATTTTATGTTTGATCAAGGATAGAGAACATGTCAAACCCAAAGTGTTTTGAACGTGTATTTGGACAATGTGCCATTTGGCTCTATGTTACCCAAGTAAGGTGCAAGGTCCAAATTCAAGCATCAAGGGTAATGATTCTAAGCCTTTTGTAACAGAAACGTTTGCATTTGTTAGTAACTTCGAGTTTTAGCACTGAGGGTAATAATTCTGAACCTTTTATAAAAATTAAGGAATACCTATGTTCAAACTATATACCATGTGAAGCTAATTCAAACTGTGCAAGTTGAAATATCAAATATTTAGAGACCGATCATAAAATTGCCGGCTCCACTCTACTGTAACGCGAGGGCCGGCTTGCTGCACCTTCCCCACATAATTGGCTAGAAGGTATTTTAAAATTTTGAATTGTCTACATTAGTATTTCTTAGACACCATATAGGAGATGAGAGAACAGTAAAAATATTGTTAAATGAAAACTATGTACCTTAGCTATCTAAGGCTTATGAAAACTGCAATCTTTGAAAGAGGAAAACAACATTAGAAATCTTAATGTTCCTGGTCCTGAATAGTGTATTCGTCTAAATATGTAGTTGATCACCCGGTGCAAAGTAAAAAACTTCTCATGATATACCACTGGGAACCTAAAAGCAAGTGATCACACATACAAACATTCCAAGGAAAAATGCGTAAACTCACAACTCAAACAAATTACTAACAGGACCATGTATGATTTTGCAGCTTAGAATCTACATAAAACAGAACAGTGCAGGTAACCTCTACCTAAATCTCACTACTAACTTTATTCAAACATTTATTCCTAGATCATCCATACTCCTTCTATGTACAAATCATGCAATATCTCTGTCTAAATCAATGCCAATGCATGCACATGCACAAGTCTGAACTAAACAACATATATGATATAGCATAATTATATGATGTAAAATAGATGCATGATCAGGGGAGGAAGATGGTGAAGCCAAAGATGAGCAACTGAGATTGGGGACCAACGACCGGCGAGCAGCAGCCCATAGTGATGGCCGGCTCCATTCAACCATGACGCGAGCAACGTCAGAGCTCCGGCCTGGCTGCTCCTTCCCCATGCCCGTCCTACTCATCCTCCCGTGCTTCTCCACGCCAAGCACGAAGACCACAGCAGCCAGGCTCTCTTATGGCGACGACCTGCGCCTGATCCAGAATCACAATATGTGGCGGCGACAGATCGAGAACGCGGGGAGACGCTGTCCTGTGGGGAAGAGAAAGAGGATAACATGGTACAAAATAAAGTAGTCATTTTTCATGTAGTGGAAGTGTGAAACTTTAATTTTGGGCAAGATGATAAAAAATAAAAATATAACTAATGCAACAGGAGAACCACATATGGAGGCACTCAAGTGGACAGACACAACAGTTCAAACAAACCCAAAAATATCTCATTGTTCACCTTAAACCTTCGGAGGTTTAAACTGCTAGTTGAACTGAAAGGCACCGTTGCTAGGTGACAAAAAAATCAGTACGCTCTGCAGTAATTTGATATGATAAAAACCAGTTGGATAAAGACCAAAAAATGTTCAGCAATAACATGGAAACATTTGATGGCGTGTCTTTTTGAGCACATATACCTCACTTGCCTTCTTACGCTTTCTCTTCTTCACAAATAAAATGCTAGATCGCTTTCTCTGCTTCATAAATAAAGTGCCTGCTCACCAATAGATATCAGACTTTTACCCTGCTACACATTTCTTATGGATGAGCTTTTACCAATTGAAATTCTGGAAGAGACTGCAATCTTGGACAGTCGCAGTAGTTATACACTACATGCAGTTTTTGTTTAGGTTAATCTTAGATTTCCTCTTCCATGCATCTCACTACCGAGATCCGGTTTGAGAGCATTTTTCTTATATCACTCCTCGTGTGGCTTGCATACTTTTGGAATGAGCAGAATAGTACTCAAAATCCTCTTAGCTGACATCTTCAACGTCGAACAAAACAACGATTGATTTAATGATGTCTTCATTTTGTAGGAGCTCCAAAAAGAACAGTCAATGTTATCTAAGGCTGTCCATTCTCCTTCTGTGAAGTGCATTTGCTCGGTCATCAACTTGGTTTAAAGAAATGATTGAGAGGCATAGTAGGACCAGAAATAATGCAGTTCATCATCTTGAAAAATAAAAAAGGCTTTCCTTCAGACCAGTACATTGTCCCTGAGAAAAGAGACTTACAGTCAATATGTAGCAACCAATTTGTTGAGCCAATAATCAGCACATATACTTCTCAACATTTAATTGCTATCTAATAAAAAAACTGATTGGCAGGGACATGAAAAATATGATTACTTGTTGTCCATGTGCAAAAAGAATGCAAGATTGGTATCTATTTTGGCAGTGGCGCAGACGGGGGTCGGCAGGGGACCTGCCCCCCTAATCAGTGATTTGCTCCTAAATTTCCTATAAACAGTGCTTTTATATATATTTTTTCTCTCTAACGGGCCCTCCTGAACATGCAAGTTCAATGAATCCTGCCCCCATTACTGTATATCGATCAACCTATAGCACATGTTACACCCTGAAAGAACTGAATAAACATGCTTGCCGAGTAATGTACATTTTATATGTGGTGCGGAACCTATCTGGCAATTATAGGAGGTCGCCGATTTTAGATTATCATTATGAAATAAATCTATGACCACACATATTGATGGTATTGACTCGTTGAATAATTTTGCTGGGGGTAGCAGGCAAAGATGTTGCACCACAATAGGGTTAATGCTGTTAGAATATGTATAGGATAGTTTCATTCAAATTGTAATCTATCCATATCTCCTTTCTTTCCTCTCCTTGTTAACCTCCTGTACCGAACCAACCTGAGATCGATCTATCTTGATCTCTTCTTGTACTCCAAGGCATTGCCAATATATATAAACATGCGGCCCGAGATAAAGGGTTCAACGCTTCCAACCCAATTTACAAATGCAAGTTAAGCCAGTGGAAATAAACTATGCAGACATCTAGAAACAGAGAACAATGTAACAAACTGTAACGATGTATCCAAAAAGGGTATGCGTAGGTGAGATCACCTCTACAATCATAATATACCACACTACTCCGAAATCTGGACACAAGTTGACCATGAACATATATGAGGCCCAGCATAAAGATAACATGAAGAATCTCTAGAAAAGTGTCACTAAAAAATACATCTTGTCAAAAGAAACAGCACAAAACCTGTAGAGAAAAAAAAATCTAAGGACAAGTCGAAAGAATAATGTGATGAGCGAAAGGACAGAAGATGATGGAAGAAGAACAAACGTCAAACACATGAACGGAGCAGAGGAAGCTACCCCATCGCTGTAGACAAAATGAAACAATCGCCGACTGAGATGAACAAAGAACTGGCGCGTGTGCCGGCATCGTTGCTCTGGATGCAGAGCTGACAAGATGTAGGGCAATGATAGATGTTAATAGCACAAAAAACATTTAGCCAACCTCACTAACAATGTAGTAATTTACTAAAGGCACTCAAACAACATTAGCGCCTATGCTGTAGGAGTATGCGCATATAACATCTTCAATAGTTATATAAACCAAGGAAATCAAGTTCAGTATATATACAACGTGGCACAGTAGCGGCTAGGCAAGCTTCCATGGACCGAATAGTGATTCTGATGTACAGATATGAGATGTCCAGCTCTGGTTTGAGACTCGGTAGTATATCAGTGTACATAGAATCAATCATAATGTCAACCAAGATAAAGTACTTCTGAGTTTTGGTAAGCAAAGAACAAAATAACATGTAAATGTTGGCAAGAACATAAGGGTATGAAATCATGAGATGCCATCTGGATTAATAAAAGCGAGGAAAGGAGTTTCACTCTGGTGTTTTTATTTCCATACCTCTAGAGTCGTTGACATCAAGTTCTATTCTCTCTTCCTTTGTGTGAGACTGCATAATAAAGTCAGATTCATACATGAGCTTTTCTACATGCATAACTAAACAAAGAAAGTAAAGGGGGAATGGAAAACATGGATCATATATACCTAGCGGCATGTCTAGAAGCAACAAACATATTCCTTAGAAAAGAAACCGAAGGTTTTGTTCGAAGTGTTGCCAATTGCAGTGCACATGTTAAAATATCAAATTGCAGACTACACAAGTAACTTCAATAATTAAGAGCTTGTGGAACTTCTTTCTTTATTGCATCAAGTTAACCGTGTATATAATTACAAAATTGAAATTGCATATCTTGATCCTATAGATCTGAAGAAAATAAGGTTCTCCTGTGAGGATAAAACTACAACAATCATGGTGAGGTAGTCAAGAAATTAGTACAAAAGCCTGAAGCTGGTCCATTATAGAACTCAGCTACATCGTCATCTGTTGCTGTTGTGGTTTCGTCGTTGAGAAGAACTGCTAGTTGATCCTCAGCTTGTCTTTGGCTCACCCGGCCATCATTGTCCTGGGCAAGGCAGAGGACAACGACAACAATAGTCCATCGAGGTCAGAGTAGGGGTGACGGATCGGATTTCTGAAACTGAAGTGCACCAAAAATAATAACCTGAAATCATAAATAGGGACAGGCCAACAGATGATCTCTTAATTCGATAAGAATCACAAATCCCAGAAATTTTGACATAGTTATCAAGGAAGCTGATTCTGACGATATCCTCCAAACAAGGCTGGGGTGGGGGTTGGGGTCGCTGTCGTGTGGGGGAGAGAGAGGAGGAGCTGCACCTGCCGCCTCCCGCGAAGAAGAGGTTGGAGCCCCCTGCGGCTGCTGCTCCTACACCAGATCAAGGTCGCGCTCGACGGCTCGAGAGATCGCCGATGGTCGGTGCCTCTGTCCCCGCAACACCTCCCTCCACCGTCGGCCTCCCCTACTGATCGTCCTTCTCCATGGCAACGGCTGGTTCGAGGCGGGGGAGCGGAGCAGGGCCTCTCCTTCCTCTTCTCCTCCTGCCCCCGTCTCCTTCCTCTTCTCCTCATGCCCCCATCTCCTTCCTCTTCTCCTCATGCTCCTGTCTCCTATTTGTCCATCCCTCTCCCTCTCTCATGGTGGGGGAGTCAATCCCTCTCTCTCATGGTGGGGGGAGGCAGAGGGGCCGGGGAAAGAGGTGGAGAGCGTGGATGGATCCGGCGGCTGCGCCGGGAGTGGAGAGGGGGGAGGGATGCGGAGCTTCACCGGAGGAGACGGGCGCGAGTGGCGGCGGCTGCCCGGGTGGAGGAGGTGTGGCAACGGCTGGCCGGGTGGAGGAGACGACGGCGGCGGGGCACGGAGGCGGGCGCGGTCTAGCTAGGGTTCGGAGGGAGAGAGAGGAGAGGGGCGCGGCGCGAGTGCAGGATGGGCAGAAGGCTAGGTTACCTCCACTGGAATGGCTGCCTTTTATATGCCCGGATGCGAAATGACAAAAATGTCCTCGGCGGGGCACGAAAATAACAGGCGGTGGCACGAGCGATTTAAAGGCGACGTGGCTGCCTTCGTTGTGACTACCACTCTAGCAGGGTTATCAAGGAAGCTGATTCTGACGATATCCTCCAAACAAGGCTGGGGTGGGGGTTGGGGTCGTTGTCGTGTGGGGGAGAGAGAGGAGGAGCTGCACCTGCCGCCTCCCGTGGAGAAGAGGTTGGAGCCCCCTGCGGCTGCTGCTCCCCTACACCAAATCAAGGTCGCGCTCGACGGCTCGAGAGGTCCCCGATGGCTGGTGCCTCTGTCCCCGCAACTCCTCCCTCCACTGCCGGCATCCCCTACTGGCCGTCCTTCTCCATGGCAACGGCTGGTTCGAGGCGAGGGAGTGGAGCAGGGCCTCTCCTTCCTCTCCTCCTCCTGCCCCCGTCTCCTTCCTCTTCTCCTCATGCCCCTGTCTCCTATTTGTCCATCCCTCTCCCTCTCTCATGGTGGGGGAGTCAATCCCTCTCTCTCATGGTGGGGGGAGGCAGAGGGGCCGGGGAAAGAGGTGGAGAGCGTGGATGGATCCGGCGGCTGCGCCGGGAGTGGAGAGGGGGGAGGGATGCGGAGCTTCACTGGAGGAGACGGGCGCGAGTGGCGGCGGCTGCCCGGGTGGAGGAGGTGTGGCAACGGCTGGCCGTGTGGAGGAGACGACGGCGGCGGGGCACGGAGGCGGGCGCGGTCTAGCTAGGGTTTGGAGGGAGAGAGAGGAGAGGGGCGCGGCGCGAGTGCAGGATGGGCAGAAGGCTAGGTTACCTCCACTGGAACGGCTGCCTTTTATACGCCCGGATGCGAAATGACAAAAATGTCCTCGGCGGGGCACGAAAATAACAGGCGGTGGCACGAGCGATTTAAAGGCGACGTGGCTGCCTTCGTTGTGACTACCACTCTAGCAGGGTTATCAAGGAAGCTGATTCTGACGATATCCTCCAAACAAGGCTGGGGTGGGGGTTGGGGTCGCTGTCGTGTGAGGGAGAGAGAGAGGAGCTGCACCTGCCGCCTCCCGCGGAGAAGAGGTTGGAGCCCCCTGCGGCTGCTGCTCCCCTACACCAAATCAAGGTCGCGCTCGACGGCTCGAGAGGTCCCCGATGGCCGGTGCCTCTGTCCCCGCAACTCCTCCCTCCACTGCCAGCATCCCCTACTGGCCGTCCTTCTCCATGGTAACGGCTGGTTCGAGGCGGGGGAGCGGAGCAGGGCCTCTCCTTCCTCTTCTCCTCATGCCCCCGTCTCCTTCCTCTTCTCCTCATGCCTCTGTCTCCTATTTGTCCATCCCTCTCCCTCTCTCATGGTGGGGGAGTCAATCCCTCTCTCTCATGGTGGGGGAGGCAGAGGGGCCGGGGAAAGAGGTGGACAGCGTGGATGGATCCGGCGGCTGCGCCGGGAGTGGAGAGGGGGGGAGGGATGCGGCGCTTCACCGGAGGAGACGGGCGCGAGTGGCGGTGGCTGCCCGGGTGGAGGAGGTGTGGCAGCGGCTGGCCGGGTGGAGGAGACGACGGCGGCGGGGCACGGAGGCGGGCGCGGTCTAGCTAGGGTTTGGAGGAAGAGAGAGGAGAGGGGCGCGGCGTGAGTGCAGGATGGGCAGAAGGCTAGGTTACCTCCACTGGAACGGCTGCCTTTTATACGCCCGGATGCGAAATGACGAAAATGCCCTCGGCGGGGCACGAAAATAACAGGCGGTGGCACGAGCAATTTAAAGGCGACGTGGCTGCCTTCGTTGTGACTACCACTCTAGCAGGGTTATCAAGGAAGCTGATTCTGACGATATCCTCCAAACAAGGCTGGGGTGGGGGTTGGGGTCGCTGTCGTGTGGGGGAGAGAGAGGAGGAGCTGCACCTGCCGCCTCCCGCGAAGAAGAGGTTGGAGCCCCCTACGGCTGCTGCTCCCCTACACCAGATCAAGGTCGCGCTCGACGGCTCGAGAGGTCCCCGATGGCCGGTGCCTCTGTCCCCGCAACTCCTCCCTCCACTGCCAGCATCCCCTACTGGCCGTCCTTCTCCATGGCAACGGCTGGTTCGAGGCGAGGGAGTGGAGCAGGGCCTCTCCTTCCTCTCCTCCTCCTGCCCCCGTCTCCTTCCTCTTCTCCTCATGCCCCTGTCTCCTATTTGTCCATCCCTCTCCCTCTCTCATGGTGGGGGAATCAATCCCTCTCTCTCATGGTGGGGGGAGGCAGAGGGGCCGAGGAAAGAGGTGGAGAGCGTGGATGGATCCGGCGGCTGCGCCGGGAGTGGAGAGGGGGGAGGGATGCGGCGCTTCGCCGGAGGAGACGGGCGCGAGTGGCGACGGCTGCCCGGGTGGAGGAGGTGTGGCAGCGGCTGGCCAGGTGGAGGAGACGACGGCGGCGGGGCACGAAGGCGGGCGCGGTCTAGCTAGGGTTTGGAGGGAGAGAGAGGAGAGGGGCGCGGCGCGAGTGCAGGATGGGCAGAAGGCTAGGTTACCTCCACTGGAACGGCTGCCTTTTATACGCCCGGATGCGAAATAAAGAAAATGCCCTCGGCAGGGCACGAAAATAACAGGCGGTGGCACGAGCGATTTAAAGGCGACGTGGCTGCCTTCGTTGTGACTACCACTCTAGCAGGGTTTATATGTTCAATATTAGAAGTGATGCTGGGGTCTTCCTTTCCTACTGCTTCTGTGCCCAAGATTCAGCATTATCTTGATCAACATGTTGGAAGGCTGGTGTTTGCCAGTTTCTTTTTCTGTAAGGCTGCTGATGTGATGTCTCTTTTTTTGTTTGTGTTTAACCGTTTTTGCTGTTATTAGGCCGTGCTCAAAGCTGAAGCCGCTGTATTGTGTTTTAGTTTGCGTTTTCACTGATATATCATGTCCCTTTTACTTTTAAAAAGGGACTTCAAGATGTCCTCTCATGGACCAGGTAAATATGCTAATTCTCAGTATAGCTTTGCCTGGATGAAGATTTATGCTAGCACCGTTTCAAAAGGATTTATGCTAGCTTACATGGTGACTGTTTGACCATGATGTTCCATTATCTGCAGAAATGGTTATAATTTGACCGATTTATTTTCTAGTGGGTTCATGTAAGATCAGATGGGGATTCCATTAAGAACAACTCTAGCAGATCATCGTAACGCTTGGTCGCCATAATAACCGCCTATATGACGACCGCGGTTGAAAGTGTAAGTTTATTAAAGTTGCCATACCGGCCCTCGGGATGCATAATTTTTTGGAGGCCGATCCAAAACGAGTCCGCGAGCCTCCATATTTGGAGCGGCCTTCAAACCTAACCGCCTACAAACAAACATAGGGAATTTCCTAAATCACTCTTATTGCGTCAATTTGTCAGGGCTAAGCACTGGGATCTCGAGCGAGTGTTTGGTTCACAGGATTCTAAAAACACGAAAATAGAAAAAACATAGAATTGAAATGTTATGCTCATCTCAATCCTATAGTATTTTGGGCTGGTATCATATTTGGAATGATCTCGGCGGCAGATCAGGCTTGCTGCCGGCAGAGTTGCGACGGTGGTGTGGTGGTTGTTTTCCTCTAGAACAGCACTGACAGCATTCGTTTCGCGGCGGCGGGATTATACTGCTACAAGTTGGGCATCCCATGTAGTTGTTCATGATTCTCTGTATGTGTATGACATTTCAGTGGTGTAACTCAATCGGCGTAGTTCATGGAGGCAAATGGGATCAATTTTCCTCATGTGTTTCAAAAAATGTTCATGTTTTCCAAATTTCATTCACATTTTGAAAAATTGTTCACAATTAAAAAAATTGTTCAGAACTAAGTTTTAAAAATTTGTTCACGATTAAAAAATGGACTTTAAAATTTGTTCACAATTCAAAAAAATGTTCAGAATTCGAAAACTTTTTGCAATTCGAAAAATTTTCGTGTTTTCAATTTTTTTTACCATTTCCAACTTTTTCAAAAAAGTCAAAATTTTAAAAAATTTCAGTCCGTTTGAAAAAATGATTCACGTTTTCCCAAATTGTGTTCACTTTTTAGCAATTCTTTGACAATTCAAGAACATATTTTTAAGAATTCAAAAATAATTCACAATTTTAGAAAATGTTCATATTTTTTGAAATATATAGTTCATGTTTTCACAATTGTTCGCGTTTAATAAAATTGTTAACTTCCATATATTTGTTCATAATTCAATAAAAAATGTTCGGAATTAAAAAACAAAATTATATTTTTTTTGAGCAATACAAAAATATATTTATAGATATATAGCTTCTGTAACCGGTGTTTTTGGTGAGAAAACCCGACTAAAATCAAAGAAGAAATAGGAAATTGGTCACGGCTAAATTGGGCCGGCCCAGTTGTGCGAAAGCTCCTATCGTCACCCAGCTTGAAATACTCAGGCTTGGCGCCCGAACATAACCAACAACCAACAGCTTTCCCTTCTCCCCTTCTTCCCCTCGCCGGAGCACCAAGAAACCAAGAGCCCATCCTCTTCGCCGTGCAGGGTAGCCACGACCGATGGAGCAGTTCGTCGACGGCCAGCACGTGCGTCTGCGGAGCACCGTGCTGGGCAGGTACCTCCACGCCGACGACGACGGGGATAGCGTATCCCTCCAGGACCGCCGGGCATCGCTGAACTCGGCTTGGGCGGTCGAGTTGCACAACCTGGATGATTATGGCCCGCACGTGCTCCTCTACAGCGCCGCCTACGGCCGCTGCCTCGCCGCCACGGAAGCGCGGGCGCCGGTCGGCCGCGGGCTCCGCGTCGAGCAGCGCAACTACGACCATCCGGAGATGGATTCCATTCTCTGGCGCGTATTCCGGATGCGCGGCAGGGAGGGAGTTCACCTCCGCAACATCAACGGCGGCTGTCTGCTTGCCACTCGCGTGCTCGGCCACTACCGTGGCAACGGGGTGAGCGCGGAGGACACGCAGTTCGTCCCTATGATGATGAACTGGGTCGTGGAGCCCATCCCCGCCATGGCGATTCCGCCTGGACTTCCGGCAGAGGTGAGTCCGCCATGCCCGCTTCTTGATTCTTCCTGAATTTGCGCGAATTGGGTTCTTGGATGCTGTTAACATGCATCGGAATTTGACCGCAAATCGTGTAAATTTCATTCGATCGCTTGGGAGCGAGCGATTCTTTGATCTGATGATGGTTCTCTGCTACCCAACTGCAGGTTCCCCTCCCCGTCGCCATGTCGACATCGCGGGTGATCGACTACGTGTGGCGGAACGCCGACGGGGCCATCATCACCGAAAGCTGGTACCCATTCACTGGGAGGTCCTTGCTCCGCCTCAGCACCAACCTGGCCGTGTGTCTGTCCGTGGAGTGGGGCATGGAGGGCGTCCCCGACATCGTCATATGCCTCCCTGCCCGCGGTGGCCGCCTTCTCCCACTCGTCGTCGACCTGCCCAGCAGCGAGCAGGACTTCCGCGTCGTCGTCCTCAACGCCGGCTCGCCTGGTGAGAAGCCATAAACTTCTCCTTTGGCTTCAGTTGAGTCGCAGACAACTTGATTTGAGTCTCAGTTCAGTTGACTGCCAATCTGCCTGCTAGTCTGAAAATTATGAGAATTTACTGAAACCGGTCTAGTCTGAAACTTTTGCTAATCTGTTTCAGTTAATTATTAGGAGTTCAGACTTGGTAATGGCCTCAAGACTTTGAACAATTTTAGGATTGTAGGCATTAGTAATCAGTAAAAGTTGCTGAATCAAATCAGTAGGTGGTCAACAGGCACGACATTGTGACAGTTGCTAAAATCCACACTGAAACTTGATATGGAGAGTATTGGTTTTGATTTCTGTTTTTTAGCCTACTGTAATTGTGACAGTAGATGATCCAATTCTTCAGTGGAATACTTTGGAACTTGAAAACCCAAACCAGTTCAGTTTGCCTAGTTCAGCATCACGGAGAAGATGATGATTTCTGTTTTTTAGCCTACTGTAATTGTTTCGAGTAACACGTGGACAAAATTCAGAATTTGTGAAATCCAACTAAAGGGGATGTAGGTCAGATGGTAGAGCGCTCGCTTAGCATGCGAGAGGTATGGGGATCGATACCCCACTTCTGCATTCTTCATTATTTTTTGCACACTCTTTGTTCTACTTTGCACTGTAAAAAAGCACTATCTTGACTTTACTTCTGCAAACTCAAAATCTCACAAAAATTGTGCAGGATCCTTTTATATATACACATGAAAGGAAAACACAAAAGCATGTGCTCTATCTGTACTTCAAACAAAAGCAGTGTAATAATAAGCACGGGCCAAGAACAAATGTTACCACCATGATTTTGTTACCATATTTTCATGTAGAGAAAAGAAAAGAGCAAAAATGATACTCGGAGATACAACTACAACATTCTAGAAAGAAAAGAAAAACTCCTCCAAATTTATTCAGTCAACCAATCTCGCCAATGCAGCATCGACATCAAGACACAGTTACAACATTTTAGGGAAATAAACAGATCTTATCTACACAACAGGCTTCTATTTACGGTACCTATCAATAAAGCCAGTTCCTGAAATGTTGAACATTCCAAAACAAATGGTCAACGCTGAGCTGCGGCCTCAGTATTATGCTTCACCAAATATCACCATCACTAGAAATTGTTGATCCACATACTGAAGAAGATGAAGCAGCAATCCAAATCTCAACCACACAAGCAACACAACACTGAAATCACTTGACTGTCCATCTGATGTGACCTGAACTTGGAGAAAATAAACAGGTCAAATGATCACCATCGTTTTTACAGAAGGGGACATCATGGTCCACCTGTCGCCATGTAAACTACAAATCTTCATCCAGACAAACATGAACTTGGAATTAGCTCATTTACCTGGTTCATGAGAGGACATATTCAGTTCTTTTCAAGTAAAAGGGACAAGGCCATGTCAAACTCCGATGGAAATACAAAACAGAACACAATATATCGACTTCAACTCTCAGTGGATCAAACCATAACAACTTAACAGCATCGCCGAGCACCAGCAGCGAAACGGTTAAACACAAACGAAAAACGCAAGAGATGCAACAGCAGCCTTACAGAAAAAAAATACACGGGCCAACAACAAAGTCAATGAACTGTAGCAGGAAAAGTAAGAACGAAGAGCAGAATACACAGCTCATGTGGCACAGATACTCTAACTGTAGGACATCTCCAGCTCCTCTTAAGTAAATGGGGCAACACGGTAACAGCCTAACAGCGGAGCTGAGCACCAACAAGTAAATCTGTAAACCTATAAACAATAGAAGCTATAGAAGTTATAGAAGGGAATATCTAAACTATCCATTTGAATAATTAAATTCCATAACCCTCACAAAGGAATTAGCATTTCAAACTGCAACCATGCCTCTCATGCTTTTTAATAATGCAAACTGAAAGTAAATAGGAAAGAGCAGTAGAACTGTTTCGTAGCATAGATACACACCATTGTTTAGAAGTTAGATCAGTAGAACAAAGTGTTCCGTTCTATTAGTAGTACTAAGAAGTTGAGAGAAAAGAACAGAATACATGGCTCATACGCCGTATATTTACTCCAACGAGTGTGACACCATTTGAGCGGAGCATTAATTGCGAGAGAGTGTGATCCGGCAGATGATCTAGTTTTGGTTTCCTTATGAACTCATGATGGGGCTTTTCCTTGTATGTACTGTATGTTGAGCAACTGGTAGCAGTGACTAGCTGAGATAGGTTAATTTTGCACATGTTAATGACTTGGGCCCATTAACTAACAAAATCAATGACTCAGATTAATTATGTATTCTTACCTTTTTCTCCCAACTTGGGCAGCAACATTTACAAGATTATATACCACCAAAGTACCAACCCTTTTACTGCCAACTTATTTCTAGACACATAACCAACAGCCAACCTCTTTCTCCAAAAAACTGTAGTGACACTGCAGAAATATCTGTGTTGCCAATTTTTTTTCTTACAATGGCTGTATTGAATTGGCAATCAGAAACAAAACACTGTAGTGACAATCAGACACACAAGCAGCTTCCCCCGGACATATGAGAAAAGACATCTACACATGAAGAGCAGGAGCAAGACCAACCAGCTGCCAAACGCAATAGGAGCGAAGTGTGCACTGAACATGAAAGATCAGACTATTAAGCTACAGAAGGGAGCATCTAACTAACCATTCCAACAACTAAATGTCATAATTTCTCATGAAAGAATTAGCATTTTAAACTGCAACCATTCCTTTTGTGCTTCTTAATAGTGCAAACTTAAAGTAAAAATGGGGGAGAACGGTAGAGCAGTTCTATACCATAGATATTCCATTGTTTAGAGCATTAACAAGATGCTCAAGATCGGTAGGATAACTAGCACCACGTGACGATAGCACAAGTGCTACTTCATACATATAAAGTGTTCAGTTCTGAGTGAATTGCAGAAAACCACCACATTGAAGCCTAGGGTTGCAGAAAAGACTCTTCTACGATTTTGTGCCAGAAAACACTGATTTTGGTCCTAATCATTTGCAGAAAACACCTAACCGTCTGTTGGGGCCATTTAAGCACTATTATGACAGGTGGGGCCCGATTTTGAGGACGTGGCGTCACGGCCGGCAGCTGACGCCGTCTAACGGTGCTACAGTGTCAACGGACGCGCCGTCTCGGTCAAAACAGCACGGGTCCCTTATCCACTTCATTCCCCTCTGTCTCTCCTCTGTCTCTCTTTCTCCCCGTGCTCCATGGCGACGGCGAGCCCTGACGATGGCGGGGGAGTGGATGCCACAGGCGGGGGAGTGGATGGAGGCTGCAGCGGAGGGTTGCTTCCCGGCGGCGAATCGATCGAAGTGGAGGAGGTGTGCGGCAGCTCAAACCCTAGTCGGGACCCGAAGAGGAGAGCGCCGTCGCCGTCGCTTGAGTACCGCGCCGCCGGCGCTCTTGCCCGTGCTGTGCAAGCTACTCCGATGGGTAGCCATCAATGGGCTTCTGCATTTGGTGGCGTTGAGTAAGTTCTCCCCCTCTTTTACTGTGGATTCTAGGGTTAGGGTTCAATTTCTCATAGTTCAATAGTTAGGCTTCGATTTCAATGAACTGTAGGTCATTATTGTTTGTAGTCTAACCTCTGATATGTATCCTATCAGTTAGATGAATTTGCTTCAGTGTATGAAGTTAACTGAATTTTCTCAGTGTACAAAAGGTTTTTAGTTTACTGAATATTGTTTACTGTCCATAGTTAACTGAATATGCACTATATATAGTGTATAGTGTACTAAGTTAAGTGAATTTTCTCATTTGTAATGTTTAACTGAATCTGCACTGAATAGTTAACTGAATATTCAAACTGTATGTATGAACTTAACTGAATTTTTTAGTGTGATATTTAACTAAATATGCATTGGATAGTTAACTGAATATGCACTGAATAGTTAACTGAATATTGAAACTGCATGAATGCACTTAACTGAATTTTTTTAGTGTTCAAAGGATTTCAGTTAACTGAATATGTTATTGATTTTAATTATTAGAAATGTATGCATAGAAATTAATGTGTAGCTTCTTTGCTTTGTAGTTTGTGTGATGATGTGTGGGAAGTTAGGCTCCACTTTTATGACAGGGACAATTTGGAGAGGACCATGTGTGTTTCAGACATAACATTTCTGAATCTAATAGCACTAATAGAGACAGCAGGCTATGGAGAGGATGACTACATGTACTTTGTTAGGGATGCTGGCTTGGGAGTAGCTGGTTTGGAAGAGATCTATGATGATGACAAGGTTGATGAGATGCTAGACCACATTGCCAACAGAGATCAGACCATAGTTAATCTGACAGTAGTTAGGGGTAGTGAGCCCAGACCTGGAGATTTAAACATAGGCCATGTTTGTGAGCAGCAGGTCCCTATAGGCAGTGTTGGAGAGAGGACTGTGTATGAGGTCAGTGAGGAAGGTGTGGTGTACAAGTCACCATCCAAAAAAATAAGGAGAGTTGCACAAGTTGATGAGCAGGAGGCACAAGATATGGATCAAGGAAATGCAGGAGATGATGATTTGGAGCAAGAGGAGTTGGAAAGAACTATGGAGCTTAAGAGGAGAAATAAAATACAGAGGTATACGAAGCATAAGAAGAGTGTTGAGAGGGTGGAGGCAGTTAAAAGAAAACTTCCTGTTTTACTAACTGAAGATGACTCTGACTTGGAGCAAGATGAGGATTTCATGGCTAGGATGGCTGAGATGAGGAGGCAGAGACAGGACCCATTTTTACACTTTGAAGGTGACACTGATGTTGAAGAACCTTATGAGCTAGAAGAAGAGGTAGTGAATGAGGAACATGGAGAGGATGAGGAGCATGGAGAGGATGAGGAAATTGAAGAGGAGGTGGTACCACAAGGGGAGAAGAGGAAGAAGTTGAAAGTAAGAAAGGGGCCAACTACTAGATCACATGCAAGTTTGGAGCAAAAATTTGAGGATGTTTGGGTGCCATCATCTGATGAGGATCCAAATCCTGGTGATTTGAATGAGGAGGATGATGATGGGGCAGTATCCCTAGCTTTTGTGCTTGGCAATAAGAGTAGGGCCAAAAAACCCAAACCAAGAAACTGGTATGCTGAGGATAGAGAGAGCCCAGAGATGCAGTTTGTATCTGGCAGCATACAACCCCATCATATACCCTGTACCAGGACAAGATCTGTGGCCCAAGACCAATACCAGAGACATAGAACCTCCAGTGTTCAAGGATAAGCCAGGGAAGAAGCAAACCAGGAGGAGAAGGAGCCAGTTTGAGCCACCAGCACCCAAAGATACATCTAGGATGGCTTCAATTACATGCAGCAACTGCCAGCTTGTAGGTCACAGATACACATCATGCAAACAGACTCTAAAACCAGGCTTAGCAATGAGAAAGAACAAGCATCAGGTTTGTACAAGCATCACACATACACTTCATTTTGTTTTCTAACACTTGAATGTATTAACTTGCTACAATTCTTATATGCAGTCTAGCAACACAGAGGAGGGTAGCACACAAGGAAGCAGGGCAGCTTCTTCAACAACTCCAGCACCAAGGGGATCAACAAGTGGAGCACCAAAGGCAGCTTCTTCAACAACTCCAGCACCAAGGGCAGCTTCTTCAACTGCTCCAGCACCAAGGGTAGCTTCTTCAACTGCTCCAGCACCAAGGGCAGCTTCTTCAACTGCAGGTGCTGCCAGGAGAGCTTCTTGGAACCCACCAAGACAGAGAAAGCAACCCAGCAGGCTGAAAGACTATTTCTATGCTTCTGGGAACTGATGTTCAACCTTGATGATGATGTGATCTAGCTAAACTAGTAATTGCTAAGATCTATTTTGGCAACAACTTATGGTAATCTGGCTGAACTTATGGTACTGTAATCTGGCTGAATCTATGAATCTATATGATGTTGTAATCTGGCTGAACTTATGGTACTGTAATATATGAATCTATGAATCTATATGATGCACTGTACTTAAGCCTCTCTATTTGTGCTTGTTGGCTTGTTATTATGACCATTACAATGTTCAATAGTTTAGGCTAGGGGGCACCCTAGGGCCATTTTGTCGATAAGTCGATGATATGAGGCTAGGGGGCACCATAGGGCCATTTTGTCGATAAGTCAATGATATGAGGCTAGGGGGCACCCTAGGGCCATTTTGTCGATAAGTCGATGATATGAGGCTAGGGGGCACCCTAGGGCCATTTTGTCGATAAGTCGATGATATGAGGCTAGGGGGCACCCTAGGGCTATTTTGTCGATAAGTCGATGATATGAGGCTAGGGGGCACCCTAGGGCCATTTTGTCGATAAGTCGATGAAATGAGGCTAGGGGGCACCCTAGGGCCATTTTGTCGATAATTCGATGATATGAGGCTAGGGGGCACCCTAGGGCCATTTTGTCGATAAGTCGATGAAATGAGGTTGGATAAAAGTGCACTCACATTCAACAGCCCCAAATAACTTATATCAAATTCTACTAAGCACATACACCAGATAACATCAAAGTGCACTCACATTCATAAAGATCCCTCAAGGTTGGATCCAACACCTGATCTCACAAAATACATACATAAAGGTTCAGAAATAGATACTAAAGTACTTCATAGATGATAATCATCTAGATTTGGATCCAACACCATAGATCACAAATTCATCACTGAAGTACTTGGGTCACAAATTCATACTAAAGTACTGCAGGAAGATAATCATCTAGAAACTGATAGATGATTATCATACTAGAAGGCACCCTACTCATCTAAGATGGCCTTCACACCCTGAAGCTTCAACTTTATCTTTTCCTTAGACTTTTGAAGCTCAGAAATGTGATGCTGCAGTTTAAGCCTCTCTTCTGTCAGCCTCTCCTTCTCCTTCAAATGATTGAACTTCAAGTTCCTAATCACATTGGCTTGAGCACCTGCCAGGTTCTTCAGAGTTTCATAGTTTTGCAGCATCTTCTTCTTCTCCTCCTCTGTCTTTGACAGTTGTGCCTTCAAGTTCCCCACTACAGTCTCAAGCTCAACAATTTTCACATCAACATATTCCTTCTGCTCCTTCTGATTCTTTAACTCCACACCACTCTGCTGCTGGGCATCCAAGAGGGAATTCACATCAGCATACAAAGTGTCATAGTTCTCATGTAGTTTCTTCTTCTCCTCCTCTTTCTTTGACAGCTCTACCTTCAAGTTGCCAACTACAATTTCTAGCTCAGCAATCTTAATTTCAAGATATTGCTTCTTCTCCTTTTGATTGGCTAACTCCAGACCACTCTGTTGCTGGGCATCCAAAAGAGAATTCACATCAGCATACAAACTGTCATAATTCTCCTGTAGTTTCTTCTTCTCTTCTGTCAGGTTGTGGATTGCAAATGAACTCTCTAGATTGTCATTGGTCCTAGCTGACTTAATCTCCTCATACATATCCCATAGCTTGGCCAATGCCTTCTCCATTGAGTCTGGCCATTCAAAATCAATCCATTGAACTACTCCCCAGTTTAGGCCTTCCTGTATTATAAACAATAAAAGAAATAATTAATTATGGTTCAGGTATCATCAAACCAATAGGTTTAGGTATCTAATATGTGCACTGTTAAACAGAGGAGTAAAGAACACAAGTAAACAATGCCCGCACAAGTAAACAAGTCATTAAGCACTGACCATAATAAACAAATACTACCATCCACTAATGACAACACACTCCAACACAGTGGCTAAAGAAAATTAAACAAAGACAAAGCACTAATGACAAGGCATGTCAGAACAAGCTAAACAAAGACCAAGCTAAAAAATATTAACAGCTTGATAAACAAAGCATTAAGCAAACAACTTTCTTTACACAGGATGTGAATAATACCTTCTTAGCACATCCAAGAAACCTCCTGCCCGTGTGCATCCCTTCAAATGCAACAAAGCGCTCGGCCGGCTCAGCGTGTTCACACAAAACATTCACATCTACGTCAGTGCCATCGAAATTCGGATCGTGCATCGTAGCAGGAAGCTACGGGAGCAAGCAAAAAGAAGGCTAGGTTCAGATCGAGCTCAATGACAAAATCCCCATTTCACTAACCCTAACCCTAGCTCTAGCTATCTAATGAACTGACCTTGATGATGCCATCGTAGGACGAGGAGATGTTCAGCACTGAATCATCACTGGTCTCGTCGCTCCACGACACCATGGCACCGGGGAGCAGCAGAACGGAGGTCGGCGGTGTGGCGGCGCCGGTGGAGAAGAAAAGAGTGAGAACAGAGTGAGGAGAGGGCGAGGCAGAGGAGAGAGTGTGAGGAGAGAGTGTGAGGAGAGAGCTGGATCGATCCAGTTTTTACCCACACGGCGGAGCAGTAGCGGCAGTCACGCCGTTAGACGGCTTCAGCTGCCGGCCGTGACGCCACGTCCTCAAAATCGGGCCCCACCTGTCATAATAGTGCTTAAATGGCTCCAACAGACGGTTAGGTGTTTTCTGCAAATGATTAGGACCAAAATCAGTGTTTTCTGGCACAAAATCGTAGAAGAGTCTTTTCTGCAACCCTAGGCTTCAATGTGGTGGTTTTCTGCAATTCACTCGTTCAGTTCTACTAGTAGTAATAAAAGGTAGGAACAAAAGACATGGTTCATATGGCATTGATACTCCTAGAGCACAGCAACAACTTGTCCAAGGAAATAAGATGGAGCACGGCTACTTATAGCACTATGAGGAATGGATGCTCCTTCACATCATCGTCTTCTTGTGTCTCAAACAATGGAAGTGAAATCATGCTCTCTTGGAAATGATGTCTAGTAAGTATCAGCTGGTTTCCATGTTCTTCACTTTCCACATTTCCTAAAAACACACCATCAGTGTCGCAATGCAATAGACGGTCAGGACGCTGCTCAATCAACAACTCATGCTCATCGATCACAGCCATACTAGGGCGATATATCACCCCCAAATTAAGCGGTGGTGATGCTTCCATCGCAAACAAGCTAATCCGGTACTGAAAGCCCCATGTCTCAGCATCATAGTCCTGCAACACCCAAATATCGAAAGTGATGCTATCATAGGTGGTGTGCCACAAAGCAAGGGATCCACCCATGTCCAACAATGACACCAAAGCACCCAACTCTATTGGGCGGCTCATCTGCCGGAATGTCTCAGCTACGCTGTCAAATACAGTCAAGTTGAGGCCAAATGCCCAGTGCAAGCTACCACGATGGTGGACTGGTGGACAGTAGGGGGACTGGATGACATGAAGCGTGTGTTGTGAAACTGTCGGGCACTGGATGCATCTTAGCTGATTTGATCCCACCGTGAGGACGAAGTACTCAGGTGACTGCACTGGGACACCAGAGCTGATCGGTCTGGAGTATGACACCCAGAGAACCCGGTATTCTCTAGATGTGTGGTGCCGGTAGAAGGCGACTACGGCAATGACGCTGATGCCTGGTCGTTGTGGAGGATGTGGCAGGGAAGCACACTTGCGGGTGGTTGGATTGCAGATGTAGAAATCAGATTGCTGCCCCAGGATGAGGAGGCCGTCGCAGGCGCGGTGTATAACAACGGGTTTTGTAACAGCGTAACGGAGGACGGGCCATATCTTTTGACCATTAGAGGCTCCGGCCATGTGGCAGAAGCCCTTTCGTCGTTGTTCGATGATGGGGAGCGACGGCTGGCGTCGTTGATGGTCGAGGATGAACGCGTCGGTGGAAGTGCCACTGTGCCACAACTTGCGGACAGCACGGCAGCGGAGCACATCTTTGGGCGGCAACTGGGCAAGGATCTCGTCGACGACAGGCCACTTGGGCAGGTCGTCGAAGATGGTCATGCTGATAACAAGAAAAAGATGCAAACATTATTACGACGCATGAAAAAGGATGAAAGGGGATTTCTAAGAATCACCCGCAGGAGCGGCCGCATCGCGAAAGCTGACCGAGGCCTAGACTCGGAGACGAAGGCCAAGAGAGTCCTTTTGCTGCGCCTGGGGCTTCTGAAGTAGGACGAGCCTGTTGACGCAGTTGCCCTTGCTCGCTACGCCAGGCTTTTCGAGGAGCCGCTCGCCCCGGATGTCATTCGCGCCTTTGCGGAATTCTATGGTTGGGACGTGCCGCTAGAGGTCGTCGCCTCGGCCCCGCCCTCCTCGCCTACCGTTCTGGCGGCTTAGGCTCTGCCTCTCCATGCTCCCTGCTTGCTCGGGCAACATTCCTTTCATGGATTGTAAACCTAAGATTATGTTTTGGAACGTGCGTGGCCTCAACTCCGGCGCTAAGCGTGCGGCCGTCCATAGTGTCGTCTCCTCGGACCTGCCAACGATCGCCTGCCTCCAAGAGACCAAGCTCGATGATATCTCCGCTCTCCTGGTCTCCGAAACCCTGGGCCCATCCTTCGACGCCTTCTACTCCTTGCCCGCGATCGGCACTTGTGGCGGAATCCTCCTGGCCTGGCGATCTTCGGAGCTGGCCATTTCCAACCCGACCCTCGGCGCTCACCACATTTCCGCGGTGGTCTCTTCTCCTTCTGGCGAGCATCCTTTCTGGCTCACGGGCGTATACGGGCCACAGAGCGAGGCCGACAAGATGGCCTTCCTGCAAGATCTACGCGACATGCGTGCCACACATACCGGCCCATGGATCCTTGGTGGCGACTTTAATCTCATAGCCGCGGTCGCCGACAAGAATAACTCTCATCTAAATCTACGTCTCATGCGGCGCTTCCGACGTTTCATGGCCGACTTAGAGCTCCGGGATATGTACATGCACGGTCGGTGGTACACCTGGTCCAACGAGCGCGAGAACCCCACTTTGGTCCGGATCGATAGAGTCCTGTGCACCACCTCCTGGGAGACTGCCTTCCCGACCTGCCTTCTTCGATGCCTATCTTCCGCGGCCTCTGACCATTGCCCACTCATGCTCGACTGCACCCAGCGATCTTCGGGTTCGCGCCGCTTCCACTTCGAGAAGTTCTGGCCGCAGTTGCCTGGGTTCATGCAAGTGGTCTCCGACGCTTGGACCAGCTCCCCCCCGACCCCAACCCGTTCCGCCGGATCTTCGACCGCCTGCGGTTCACTGTTGGGCGCTTGCAAAGCTGGAGTGCTAAGACTATCGGCAACGTCTCCCTTCAGCTCATGGTCGCTCGCGAGCTCATTGCTCGGCTTGATGCGGCGCAGGACTATAGGCCTCTCTCCAGCCAGGAATCCTGGCTGCGTCGGCGCCTCAAGCATGCGTATTTGGGCCTGGCATCCTTGGAGCGGTCCATCCTAAGGCAACGGGTGAGACTGGCCTGGTTACGTGACGGTGAAGTGTCCTCCGTCTTCTTGCGAGTCCAGGCCGCCCATCGCTCGCAGCGCACGCGCATTCTTTCCCTCAGATGCGGCAAGTCCACTATCTCGGGGGATCGGAACTTGGCGGAGGCGGCCTTCCATCACTTCGCGACTATCGTCGGCTCCGCAGACGCGCGCGCATACACGCTGAACCTTGATGTCATTGACCCTCGGGTCTTCGACCTGTCGTCCCTGGATCAGCCGTTCACCGAGAATGAAGTTTGGAGCGCCGTGAAGAAGCTGCCAACCGGCAAGGCTCCTGGCCCTGACGGCTTCGCGGCCGAGTTTCTTCGCTCCTGCTGGGCGGTTGTGAAGGACGACTTCATGGACGCGTTCGCCAAGCTCTACCGCATGGACGGCAGAGGTTTCCAGTGCCTTAACGAGGCCTTCGTCACGCTCCTCTCCAAGCGCGCGGACGCCAGCTCCCTTGGCGACTACCGGCCGATCAGCCTCATTCACCTCGTGGCTAAACTTGTCGCGAAGGTCCTCTCCCTCCGGCTCGCCCCGCGGCTCAACGAGCTTGTCTCCCCTAGCCAGAGCACCTTCATCTCTGGCAGAAGCATCCACGACAACTTCATGCTAGTGCAGCAAACGGCGAGATACTTGCATCGGTCGAAAGCCAGCAGAGTCCTCCTCAAGCTTGATATTGCCCGCGCTTTCGATGCAGTCTCCTGGCCTTTCCTTCTTGAGGTCATGCGCCATCTGGGCTTTGGGAGGCGCTGGTGCGAGTGGATATCCATCCTCTTAGCTACCGCTTCGACCCGCGTCCTCCTAAACGGCGCCCCTGGCCCTCACATTTGCCACGAGAAAGGGCTTCGGCAGGGTGACCCCGTGTCCCCCATGCTCTTCACCCTCGTCATCGATGTGCTGAACTCTCTTATGCTTCATGCCATGACGACTGGACTCCTCAGAAGGCTCAGCACCAACATCGACGCCCCTTGCGTCTCCCTCTACGCCGACGATGTGGCCATCTTCTGCCACCCAAGCCTGGACCAGCTGCTTACTATCCGTGCCATTCTTCAGGTCTTTGGCCACGCCTCCGGGCTCCACACCAACTTCATCAAGTCTTCTACTGCCCCCATTCACTGCACCGAAGACGACACGACCAACGTGGTGACCGTGCTGTCCTGCCCCCTGGCGCAATTCCCATTGCAATACCTCGGGCTTCCCTTGTCCGTGCGCAAGGTGCCGTCGTCCGTCCTACAGCCACTGCTAGACCGCATGGTCAAGAAATTCTCCTCGTGGCGCGCCTCCATGCTCTCTAGGGGTGAGCGGCTCGCCTTCGTACGCCACGTCCTCACCGCGATGCCCACCCACATCCTCATGGCAATGGTGATCTGCCAGCCCGTGCTCAAACGCGTCAACCGTATCATCCGGGACTTCCTGTGGCATGGTCGCCGTGACGCGAACGGCGGCCATTGCCTTGTCAACTGGCAACGGGTGTGTCGACCTCTTGAGTACGGCGGCCCGGGTGTCCTGGACCTGCACCGCTTCGGCATTGCGCTTCGCACGCGCTGGCAGTGGCTGCAACGCACCGACACCACCCGCCCATGGGCTCTTCTACCGCTTCCCAACGACCCGGAGGCCAACGCCATCTTTCGTGCATCCACATTCTGGCGCCTCGGAGATGGCCACTGATGTCTCTTCTGGGAGGACCGTTGGCTCCATGGCCAATGCGTCGCTGATTTTGCTCCGCACCTCGTCCCTCTCGTGCCCCGCTGCTGTCGCCGGGCATGCACCGTAGCTGAGGGCCTTGCCGGTCGTGCTTGGATCAGGCATATCCAGGCGGCCCTTACGCCCCATGCAACGGTGGAGTACGTCGAGTTGTGGCGCCGGCTGCAACCCCTTACGCTCATCGATCAGCCGGACCGCCTTCTATGGCGCTGGACCGAAAACGGCACCTACACCGCCAAATCTTGCTACATGGCTCTCTTCGCCGGCTCCGTGCGCGCTCCGCACTGGAAGCTCACCTGGCGGTCCTGGGCGCCATTGCGGGTGAAATTCTTCGCTTGGCTTGCTCTCCAAGACAGGTGCTGGACGGCGGCTCGACTGGCCAGACATGGCCTCCCGCACCACGCCGCCTGTGTCCTATGCGATCAGGAGATGGAGACTATGGAGCACATCCTTGTTGCCTGCCCATTCTCGCGCCAGGTCTGGCATGACTGTTTTTCATGGTGCCACCATCACGCCCTAGCCCCTACCTCTGATGTCCACTTCTTGGACTGGTGGCACGACACAACAGCTGCGGCACCGGCAGCGCTGCGGAAAGGCACCGCCTCGATCATCATCTTAGTTGCATGGCTCATCTGGAAACACCGGAACTCTTATGTCTTTGATGGCACCACCCCCTCCACCTCCAGACTATTGCATGACATCCAGGAGGAAGCTCGTGCTTGGGCCAAGGCAGGGGCCACTGGACTAGCCACTCTATTGCCGTAGCTATCTTGTGATGTTTCGGGGCTGAGCACACCCGTCTTTCCCTCATGCTCGCACTAGGGTCCTCGCCTATCCTGTGTACGCTGTACCCTAGTGCCCTCACCCTACCTCTTTGTAACTCTATTCCCCTCCCTTTTAATGAATGATACGCAAGCTTTGCGTATTCGCGAAAAAGGTATGTTTTGTTTTGTCACTCGTTTTCTTGACAGCTATATCTATCAGCCTTCAAGTGATGCCACTAGGTGCAAACAACGAAAAAATAGCGCGCTACAAGGTTTTGCGCCGCCCTTCTCCAGATGCATAATCTATTTGAGTGGAAGCAAAAAGTCAGCCACTGCAGTCGATCCAATTTTAAACTACAGTTTGAACCCCGCCACTCTCTCTTCCCCACTTCCTCTCCATCCCCTGCAGACCGGCGGTGACCACCACACCGCCCGACTCGGCAAGCCTGGCCTAGGATTCGCTGGCCCGATATTTGCTTGCTGTAACATTTTCACACAAAATTACTGTCTAGTAGGAGTACATTTTTATGGTAGCATTTACACATCTAAAATGTAAATTGTACTGCTTGCATTTCTGATGTACTGTAATATTTACGCCTGGCTAAAATGCATGCTTTGCTATTAACATTTTCTATTGTAAAATTCATACAAATCTAAGACGTAAATTTCACTAAATCTGAAAAGGAACAGTCTGAAGAAGCCGAAGGAGAGAATGGAGCGAGTGGGCCGAGGGGGTTTACTCTACCCTGGAGGACGGTGGAGCGGCGATTTACGGCGGCGGCGCGATGTGTTCTGTTCCCGGCGGCGTCTCCGAACGATCTGAGAGGGGGAGAGACTCGCCACGCGGAGACGAAATCTGACCTCTGGTTTTTCTTCTGGGGAGAAAATCAGTGTTTGCCGTAGTTTGTACGGACGAGGAGGAGGATGGGCGGTGTCTCTGCAGCGGCCAGTGGCGGCCGATGAGACCAGACGAGCTGTGTGCAGGTTGGAAACTGATGGGGGAGGAGAGGAGCGGCCGCTTTGACGGAAAAGGATGAATTATCTTCTGCTAACCCTAACCTCAACACGGGACATATCAAGTCCTAATTAGGTGCTGTCAAAAAAAAATTCCTTTTTTAGGAAAACTGAAAACATAGAAGACAGAAAGAAAAACAGAAACATGTCCAATACAGCGTTGCACATGGTAACTGATGTTGTGAATTTTGACAGGATGCACGAGTGTTGACGCTCCCTTCGATCCATATTACTTGTTGCCCAAATGATATGGATCAGAGGGGGTAGAAGAAAATGCTTCGCAACACCCGGCAAGCTAGCGCTGGAGGCGACCAACCCTAGCGCTGTCAGTCCTTCCCCTCCCCTCTCAGCTCTTTTCCTCCCCCAAAGCAGCACCCGGCAAGCTAGCACGCCACAAGGACGGCGGCGGTGAGGCGGTCTCCACATGCGGTTTGTTAGGAAGTGGACGACACACCTAGGTCTGGTGGTGGGAAAGTTCGTTGGCTCAAATCTGACCGTCCTAGAGACAACGACACTCATGGTGGCTTCACCTGTGGGTTCGGCCAGGGAAACTCATGTGGGGAGTTCTGCCCTGAAGGACAATGCGGGGGTGGTGGTGTCCTCCGCCTCCCCCTTGTTTTGCCATCCGCGTCTGCCGATCCTCAGCTGGCATCAAGCCATCAAGGCTCTTGCTCATGGTTGTCGACCAGCCGTAATTGGGTTTCGCAGCTGAGAAGGAGCCAACTTTCTTTCTTCCGTCATGCGGGAGTGTGGGCGGAGCTCATAAGTCAAGGCGGCGGCCCCAGGTGGTGACGACAACAACATCCTTGCGATGGGGCTTGTTGTCGGTGTTTCAATCGGCTCTTTCGGCCTGCGTAGCCAGCGATGAGCCGGTGATTGGAGGCGTGGTGCTCTGGTTCTCCGTTGGCTAGGCACCTTCCCGAAAGAGGTCAGTCGCAGTTTGTGTGTTATCGTCCTTCCCCCAGATTTGGACTCTGGACGCTCGTGGGTTAAAGATGGTGGTCGGAGGGAGGTCTTGGGGATCAAGGTGGGTGGAATATTCTGACCGTCAATGACGAGCACAATGATGACGGTGCTACAGGTGCCACTTCTCCTCTTGAAGGTGTCATCAAGGTACTATTCCCCACCTTGCATTCCCGCTCCTTGGGTGGAAATCTTGGTTGTACATTGGACGACGAGAATGCTCCAGCATTGTTCCCCTCCTTGGAGGCTTCTGTTGGAAAACGTAGCATGCAATTTCAAAGAAAATTCCTACGCTCACGTAAGATCTATCTAGGAGATGCATAGCAACGAGAGGGGGGAGTGTGTCTACGTACCCTCGTAGACCGAAAGTGGAAGCGTTAACTTAATGCAGTTGATGTAGTCGAACGTCTTCTCGAATCAACCGATCAAGTACCGAACGTATGTTACCTCTGAGTCCTGCACACGTTCAGCTCGATGGCGTCCCTCGAACTTTTGATCCAGTAGAGGTACGAAGGAGTTGATGAGTTCCGTCAGCATGACGACGTGGTGACGGTGATGGTGATGTGATCCGTGCAGGGCTTCGCTTAAGCACTACGACAATATGGCCAGAGGAGTAAACGGTGGAGGGGGGCACCACACACGGCTAAGAAACAACTGTTGTCCTTTGGGGTGCCCCCTGCCCCCATATATAAAGGAGAAGAGGGGAGGCCGCCGGCCTTAGGGGGCGCGCCAAGTGCGGGAGTCCCACTAGGACTCCTAATCCTAGTCGGCCTCCCCCTTCCTTTCCAACGGAGGGGGAAAGAGGGAAGTGGAGGGAGAGAGGGAGAAGGAAAGGGGGGCCGCGCCCCCTTCCCCTTGTCCAATTCGGACTGCTAGGGGGGGGGGGGGGGGGGGAGGGCACCTCTTGTGGCCTGCCTCCTCCTCTCCACTTCCCTCGGTACTCCAAAAAATACTCGAACCTCTCCGGAACCATTTCGGTGTCCGAATATAACCTTCCAATATATCAATCTTTACCTCTCGGCCATTTCGAGACTCCTCGTCATGTCCGTGATCTCATCCGGACTCCGAACAATCTTCGGTCACCAAAACACATAACTCATATAATACATATCGTCATCGAACGTTAAGCGTGCGGACCCTACGGGTTCGAGAACTACATAGACATGACCAAGACACCTCTCCGGTCAATAACCAATATCGGAACCAATAGCGGTTCCCACATATTCTACGAAGATCTTTATCGATCGAACCGCAATGTCAACATACGTTATTCCCTTTGTCATCGGTATGTTACTTGCTCGAGATTCGATCGTCGGTATCTTCATACCTAGTTCAATCTCGTTACCGGCAAGTCTCTTTACTCGTTCTGTAATGCATCATCCCACAACTAAGTCATTAGTCACATTACTTGCAAGGCCTCATATGATGTACATTACCGAGAGGGCCCAGAGATACCTCTCCCATACTCGGAGTGACAAATCATAAATCAATCTATGCCAACCCAACAAACACCTTCTGAGATACCTGTAGAGCATCTTTATAATCACCTAGTTATGTTGTGACGTTTGATAGCACACAAGGTATTCCTCCGATGTCCGGGAGTTGCATAATCTCATAGTCGGAGGAATATGTATTTGAAATGAAGAAAGCAATAGCAATAAAACTTAACGATTGTTTATGCTATGCTAACTGATGGGTCTTATCCATCACATCATTCTCCTAATGATGTGACCCCGTTCATCAAATGACAACACATGTCCATGGCTAGGAAACTTAACCATCTTTGATCAACGAACTAATCAAGTAAAGGCATTACTAGGGACACGGTGTTTTGTCTATGTATCCACACATGTATCAAGTTTCCGATTAATACAATTATAGCATGAATAATAAACATTTATAATGATATAAGGAAATATAAAATAACAACTTTATTATTGCCTCTAGGGCATATTTCCTTCAGTCTCCCACTTGCACTAGAGTCAATAATCTAGTTCACATCTCCATGTGATTTAACACCAATAGTTCACATCTGTATGTGATTAACACCCACAGTTCACATCGCCATGTGACCAACAACCAAAGGGTTTACTAGAGTCAATAATCTAGTTCACATCACTATGTGATTAACACACAAAGGGTAGTAAGGTGTGATCATGTTTTGCTTGTAAGAGAAGTTTTAGTCAATGGGTCTGTCATATTCAGAGCCGTATGTATTTTGCAATTTTTCTATGTCTACAATGCTCTGTGTGGAGCTACTCTAGCTAATTGCACCCACTTTCAATATGTATCCAGATTGAGACTTAGAGTCATCCGGATCGGTGTAAAATCTTGCATCGACGTAACTCTTTACGACGAACTCTTTATCACCTCATACGAGAAATATTTCCTTAGTCCTCTTAGGTAACTAAGGATAACTTTGACCACTGTTCAGTGACCCACTCCTGGATCACTATCGTACCCCCTTGCCAAACTTATTATAAGGTACACAATAGGTATGTGGAATATAGGAGTCAGTGTTTGAGTTTTGCGATTTCGTAGGTTGACGTTGTAGATTGTCTATTGTCATGATCAAACCAGCTACGTGGTGGAATTGGTGTGCTTTGGTATCTGGTGTTCCCTTCTTGCGGCCCTGTTCGTTGGAAGGTCGTCACCTTCGAGCTTAGGCAAGAGGGGAGAGGTTTGCCCTCTACGACCATAGTGTCGTGTCAAGGATGTTGGTAGCTTAGTGTTCCATTAAGGCTGGTTCATGTCCTCTTGGTTGCCGTTCTACTAGCGTTGTGTCTTCTCAGGTTTGCATCATCTCCATTCGGCAATTTGAGTCTGTCATGTGGCTATGGGCGAGATCTATCTAGTGTGGAGTTCTTGATTTGCAAAGGATGTTTTGCTGGACCCTCCCGTGCTTCCTGGCAGCATATGGCTTCTTCGGTTTCCAGTGTAAACCTCTGTCTATGTCAACGATATGGCATCCTTCGAGCTGGGACAAGAGGAGGGAGTCCTCTTCAGCGGCATAAACGGATAGCCATAGGGTCAAGTGCTTTCATTTTGGAGTGTTTCCGTTCTGTCTTGGTATGCTTATATTGTAGTAGTCTTTGGATTGTTTGTAAGCACCTTGTATGTATCATATGTACTTTTTTTCTCTTGTTAGTTCTGTGCCACGATGGAATTCTTGATGGGTTGATGACTTGGTTAATTCAAAGTCAGGCTCCATTCTTTTGCCACAGATAGACATTGAGGGCGTCTGCAAAGCGCATGAAAGGTGTCCTCGCGTTCCACCCCACACACAATAGATAAATCGTTGTAAGTTTTTTTTCCGATCCGGCGAATAAGGTCTCTTGGATCCTTCCCATCTCGATGGTGTTATCGACGTCTCGATGGTGGGGCTTTTTCCTGCTGGACCTTTTACCTGGTGGGGTTATGGTTTGCAGGGTCTGTTGGCATTGTGACTTCCCTTTGACCCTCCCACCTCGTCTACGCCACATCGATGCGGCCTTATGCCCGGTGAGATTACGATTTTCATGGTTTGTTCATGTGGCGGTTCCCCTTTGCAGTTTGGTCCTCCCACCTCATCCACATCACTTCACTGAGGCCTTCGGGGTTTCCATGAGACCTGTGAGAAATAGTGGAGGTTTGGCCCTTGGATCTGCAGCTCTTCAGACAGTGATACCTTCTTCTTTGGGGCACTGGCTGGCATTACGGTGGTCTTCATGACTTCCTGTCCGCGGTCAACATCGATAAGCTGGCTAGCTCTAGCATTGGAGCGGCATGCCGCTGCGTGTTGTCTTGTTCAAGAGGATTAAGATGGTTAGCCCATGGGGACTTCGACGTAGTTTCTTTATTTCTCAGGTGTGTTTGTACTCTGGTTTGCTTAATAGAATTTGACTACGATCAAGGTGAACATTTTGTATTTTCCGTTTTTAAGTATATTTGAACTAAACACAAAGGTCGGTACGGTATGGTTTTATGATGTTTACATGTTGTTAGGACGCTGGATTAGCCCATTTTAGTTATGATTAATCCATATTTCCATGGAACCTTCAACAGTAGGTAGAACCTGGCAAAGGACGCAACTATTCACTGGCGTCTCCCCTTACGGACCGTGTTGGCCCTGTATAATTTGATAAAGAACACATTGGGTCTTACTTGTCTCTTATCTTCCTCACAGCATATATACTCCCTTCGTCCGGAAATACTTGTCAGGGGAATGAATGTATCTAGACGTATTAGTTCTAGATACATCCATTTTTATGCATTTCTCCGACAAGTATTTCCGGACGGAGGGAGTACTATTGAAGGCTTTAAAATTAGGTAATAATCACCGCAGGTTTTTAAAGCAGCCCAAACGGACAATTGTCATATAATCATAAATGTGCCTTGAAGGAAAAACGGGTTTCCATTTCCAGTTTGGCACCTGCTGTGGTTAACATGGTTCTTGCATAGACCTTAAATTGACGTTAAATTACCAACAGCATCACGAAAGGGGATGTAGCTCAGATGGTAGAGCGCTCGCTTAGCATGCGAGAGGTATGGGGATCGATACCCCACTTCTCCACTCTTCATTCTTTTTTGTTTCTTTTTTGGACTGAGAGTTTGCACATTCGTCTGGTCTATTAGAATGGATGGGTAAAACGGTTAGCATAAAAAGCGCATCTGGTGTAGTGGTATCATAGTACCCTCCCACGGTACTGACCAGGGTTCGATTCCCTGGATGCGCAACTTTTTCTCATGTTTAAATTTTTGTACATCTTAGAGTTGTCATTGTGGAAACTGTGGCCACGTAAATTAGTCAAACTAGTCAGCAACCCGTGTACCTGCACGGGCTAGCAGTATTTAAAACTCATCACGTTTGAAAGAAAATCTACTAAGTTGCAGGAGTTTGATGCACATTTAAATACATACCTAACATTGTTTTATATTGAAACAATTTTTTCATCCAAAGGGTACTAAGATTTTCAAAGAATGATTATCCACAGCACTTTGTTGACAAATATATTTTCAAAGAATGATCGTCTACAAAACGAACATCTGATATATTCTTGCATATGAAATGAAGGATTAACTTCTAGTTAGCTATTTGCACCAAAAATACAACATTATGCATAGTTAGTTTAAAAATATCACCTATCAACATGTTAAATTTTTAAACCTTGAAGACAAATACGTGAACTTATAACAAAAATTCAAATTTATAAATTATATATTCTAGAAATAAATATAGAGTTGAAATAATTTATTGATGTTTGAATTTCTTACCAGATCGTGGGCTTGAGATATTGTACAATAAGCCTTACCTGACATCTCTTCAAAAGGTTATTAGGTTCTGCTAGTGAAGGGAAAGAACGATGATATACGATGTCCATCTTCAAAAGTATACATGTATAGAGTGACACTTACTTTAGGATTGAGGGAGTATATTGTTAATTTATTCAATGGTGTATCCTCAATATATAATAGTTATATGGTAATGGCAGAAACAGAGTGTGCATGTTTTGAGAGGTAATAGTTTCTTGGATCTGGATGCAGATGTCTGTAGGTTCTCACCAAAGAAGGAAGTATATATATATTAGACCCCGCCCACACCTTCCCTTTCTTTTCAATTATTCAAATCCGCATGCTGCTCATACAAAAGTAAGATTTAAATAGGAACACAACGGTGACGGGTTAAATTAGAAGTAGACCAAATCATCGCCTTGTGTATCTGAAACTAATAATGTGTAGGACAAACGGATGCTTCATTGCCATGATCAACTACCACACACGCCAGGCTCCCAAATCTCTTCCTTTCATCTGCTAATGATCTGGTCCATGGTAGACATTAAAATTTGAAATTTCCACTACTTGCATCAGTATATGTCCGTGTTTCTTCCTCTGTCTATGTTTCTTCCTCAGAAGTAGGACACGTGAGCCAACATAACACCTTCATGCTTGATGTCTCCCCCGCCCATCTTCATCATTGCAACTTGAAAGTACTCCAACAACAGACACATGACAGAAGTATGGGCCGAGATGATCATTGATAAGATGGGCAAGGACATGTAGATTTGTGGGGAGAACAGGCTATGGCTACTGTTTTTATTTGTTAAGACAACATGATAACTAAGTTAATTTTGGGAGGATGTAGAAAAATATATTTATTTTACATAAAAACGAAGTCATAGATGGCCCCTGAAATTTCCATCGCCCGTAAAAGAATGTGTGTGATCTCTATTTTTCTGGATCGAATCAGCACATGTCTCAGATGGGAATGAAAAGATCGTGTTGCTTACCTCATATCAACGAACTTGCTTTGGAGCAGAGTACAGGTCCTGGCTAATTACGACTGTGCAATTTTGACGTGGATGATCCAAACTTCGGCCATTATTACTGCCTACTTTGGAGTCGTGGAGCCCCAAAATCACAGATTCAGCAGAGAGGCCATGGCGAGGCAGAGGAGGCTTCTCCATCATAGGCTGTTGAAAAATCGGCAGAGACGGCAATTAGATCTTGCTTTTTCAAAGGAAAGAGAGAGATTAAAGGGAGGACACCCCTGGCGTACGTGAAACCTAGGAGGAGGTGTGACGCTAAGTTTTTTTTTCTAGGAAACAAAGAGAGACAAAGGGCGGGGACTACTCACCTAGGTGGGATAGGACACCAGGTCTCATGTTTCATCCAACGGCTGCGTAGGCATAATATATTAATCAGATGGCTGAAATTTCTTAATTTTAAGGATTAGTGTGATGTCTCGTATGGTGCCTCCAATTAGTAAATATATAAGATTATCACCATTTTTCCGGTAATGGAGAACATCATGGTGAAACTGTCACCAAGAAACCTACAAATCTTCATGCAGATAAAGATGAACCGGGGATTAGCACATTTACCCGGTCCTTTTCTTTTTTGGGTAAAAGATGAGCTACAAATCTATGATCGATGAATAATTGAGGCTCCGCACTGGCAACACTAAGACGGCAAAGCGCTAGATGCCATCTCCATGTTTGATGATGAGAAGCGAGGCTTGACGGCGATTGTGGTCGAGGATGAACACGTCTGTGGAAATACCGATGAGCCACGGCTTGCAGACGGAGTACGTTTCTAGAAGGCAGCCAGATGAAGATCTCGCCAACAACAAGCCACTTGGGTAGGTCGTCGAACACGGTCGCGTCGCTGCTGTTCGGCATGCAGATAAGTAGAAAAGAAAAGGCAAACATTAGTAATGTACAGCGGACGTCAACATATTCACGTCTCGCGGATGGGCGTGAGGATAAAAAAAATCAGAGATAAAACTTACCATTAACTTGCACACTTAGTAATTCTCAGGTGCTAATTGTTCAATCTGGAAAAAGAACTGCAGATACACCACCAAACACCATCATACATTTCTGAGCGATTGATCGATGTTCATCTTTATATATGCTTCACCAAATATCACTGAAATTGATGTTTTTTCTAATGAGGGAATCACTGAAACTGATGTTGGTTCCATTCTGATGAAAATGGAACCAATACAAAGGCTTCAAACCAAAACAATCTAACAGCAGTGCCTTCCAGCAAACCATAACATGCTGACCAAGAATCCAAGATAGCACCAAATCCTAGGCCCAAAAGCAGCAAGCAGGAAAGAAAAGACCCCCGCAAAGCTTTCAGGATATCCAAAGCCTTTTCTCCCAACAAGTGAAAGTCAACTAATAATGGTTCATAACAAAAAAAAAATGACAATGCATGTACTGGATTAACAATCAAACACAAAACCATGGATGGGTCTGCATAGCATGAGCGCAGATGCAGCTTTGATGCGTTTGGTGGCCCGAATCGACAGTTTTACCTACACCGCGGATCCTCGAGGCACCACTATCACCAGCCTTCCAGCAGACTACAAGATGATGATTAAGATGACACTTTTTTTCTTTTTGAGGGAATTAAGATGACACCGTTAGGATGATCTCCACCGTGTGGGCCCAACGGCCCACCGGGCCCTTAGATCCGTGCCCTGATCGGGGGTGCTCAACCCACTATGGTTGACGGGCCCCTGTCACCTGCACTATATAGAGAGATGGGGGCCGCGGCACGCAACACGAGGTTCGTCGTGACGCCGTACACCCCACCTACATCCCCTACCGATCTAGGGTTAGTGCAGTGCTGACCGGAAGCACCGCCACCACTACTCTCTGCCATCACCGGCACCATGGGCGGCACCGGGAGCTCCTCGAGCCACAAGGAGAAGGTAGGACCACCGTAATGAAGGAAATATGCCCTAGAGGCAATAATAAAGTTATTATTTATTTCCTTATTTCATGATAAATGTTTATTATTCATGCTAGAATTGTATTAACCGGAAACATAATACATGTGTGAATACATAGACAATATAGTGTCACTAGTATGCATCTACTTGACTAGCTCGTTAATCAAAGATGGTTAAGGTTTCCTAACCATAGACATGAGTTGTCATTTGATAAACGGGATCACATCATTAGGAGAATGATGTGATTGACTTGACCCATTCCGTTAGCTTAGCACTTGATCGTTTTAGTTTACTGCTATTGCTTTCTTCATGACTTATACATGTTTCTATGACTATGAGATTATACAATTCCCGATTACCGGAGGAACACTTTGTGTGCTACCAAACGTCGCAACGTAACTGGGTGATTATAAAGGTGCTCTACAGGTGTCTCTGATGGTACTTGTTGAGTTGGCATAGATCGAGATTAGGATTTGTCACTCCGATTGTCGGAGAGGTATCTCTGGGCCATCTCGGTAATGCACATCACTATAACCCTTGCAAGCAGTGTGACTAATGAGTTAGTTGCGGGATGATGTATTACGGAACGAGTAAAGAGACTTACCGCTAACGAGATTGAGCTAGGTATTGAGATACCGACGACCGAATCTCGGGCAAGTAACATACCAATGACAAAGGGAACAACGTATGTTGTTATGCGGTTTGACCGATAAAGATCTTCGTAGAATATGTACGAGCCAATATGAGCATCCAGGTTCCGTTATTGGTTATTGATTGGAGACGTGTCTCGGTCATGTCTACATAGTTCTCGAACCCGTAGGGTCTGCATGCTTAACGTTCGGTGACGATCGGTATTATGAGTTTATGTGTTTTGATGTACTGAAGGTATTTCAGAGTGCCTGATATGATCAAGGACATGACGAGGAGTCTCAAAATAGTCGAGACATAAAGATCAATATATTGGATGACTATGTTTGGAATTCGGGAGTGTTCCGAGCAAGTTCGGGCATATACCAGAGTATCGGGGGGTTACCGGAACCCCCTGGGAGTATAATGGCCATATGGGCCTTAGTGGAGAAGAAGAGGGGCGGCCAAGGTAGGGCCGCGCACCCCTCCCCCTCTAGTCCGAATTGGACAAGGAGGGGGGGGGGGGGGGGCGCCCCCCTTTCCTCCCCCCCCTCTTTCCTTCCCCCTTCTCCTACTCCTACTAGGAAAGGAGGAGCGCCGGAGTAGGACTCCCCCCTTGGTGCGCCCTCCTCCTGGCCGGCCACCTTCCCCCTAGCTCCTTTATATAAGGGGGCGGGGGAGGGGGGCACCCCAAGACACACAAGTTGATCATTGATCTTTAGCCGTGTGTGGTGCCCCCCTCCACCATAATCCACCTCAGTCATATCATAGCGGTGCTTAGGCAAAGCCCTACGTCGATAGCTTCATCAACACCGTCATCATGCCGTCGTGCTGACGGAACTCTCCCTCGAAGCTCTACTGGATCGTGAGTTCGTGGGACGTCACCGAGCTGAACGTGTGCAGATCGCGGAGGTGCCATACGTTCGGTACTTGGATCGGTCAATCGTGAAGACGTACGACTACATCAACCGCGTTGTCATAACGCTTTCGCTTACGGTCTACGAGGGTACGTGGACGACACTCTCCCCTCTCGTTGCTATGCATCACCATGATCTTGCGTGTGCGTAGATTTTTTTTTAAATTACTACGTTCCCCAACACGTAAACCCTAAGCCTATGTGATCCACAGATCCATCAATGGTATCAGCCAAGTTCCGGGTTTAGGATTTCGGTGTAAATAGAAAAATTCTTCCTCTCCCTCAGAACCCTAAAGAGAAGGGCAAAGACCTCACAGGAGAGGGCCTCGAGCCTCGCCGGCAAAGAGCACCGCCGCAAGGCCGCGCCAGTTAATCTCGATCCCCACATGCATCGGCAAGCCGAGGTGCAGGGACGAAGAACCACCCCAACAGGGAGCAAAGAGCACCACCACCGATCCATTCGACGGTGGCGCGCTCACCGCAAGGGGAACGCGCGACCGGTGAAGGGGTCGGTAGGGGCGCGGCCGCTCCGTCCATCTAGGTTGCCGTCGGGCGCTGGAAGGGGCAAAGGACGGCTTATCGTGCTCGTTCCCTCCCTGTTGCATAAAGGAAAAGAGGAAGGGGAAGGGCTCGCGCGGTGCGGTGGAAACCGCTGCCGGCGGCAGGGGCGGCTGAGCCGTCGCTGTCGCCTGTCTGGTAACAGAACTCGTGCTGGGGCGGTGGTGGATGGAAGAAAGGGACGGAGAAAGGAAGGGGAAAGGAACGGCGCGCACACGCGGCACGGTGGTCCGACGACCTGGACAAAGGCCGCCGTCGCGGAGCTATGTCGCCCTCTCTCTACATCAGATGGAAAGGGAATAAAGTGGAAAGAGAAGGGGGAAGGGAGAGAAGGAACGCGCGGCGCGGTGGCTTCCGCCACCGCCGGCGGCGGCCGGGCCTGGCGGCCGGGGCACTGCCCAAGTTTCCGCTGCGGGAGAGAGAGCATCGACGGGAGAGAGAAGAGAGAATGGGGCGCTAGGGTTTTCGGTCGGGGTCCGCTGCGACATTTTGTTCGGGCGAAACAACCGCTGCCACGTCCGATCCCATTGATTGGTAGAGATGAAAATCCTAGCTCCACCCGGGCCGCTGGGCCGAAAGTGGAGGCTGGGCGACTGGACCGCGCGCTGGGCCGAGGCCGCAGCCGCACGCTGTTCCAGCTGTAGTTTTTTCCTTCTGTTTTGTTATTTGTCTAGTTTTCTGGGCAGATTTAAAATAGTTTTTTTATGCAAATTTTTCCAATAAAAATTATTTTTAGAAAATAGAAAAGTAAACTGAAAATAGAAAAGTTTCTAAAAAAATGAAAATAGAAAATTTTCAGAACAGGAAATGTTCATGAATTTATAAAGAAAATAATAAAGTTCATGAATTTTTATTTAGTCAAAGAGAAGTTTCTGTAAAAAGTAAAAAGTTCACAATTTTGTAGTCATGCTTTTCCGCTGCGTAAATAATTAATAGTGCTCTTTTACAAAGAAAGTAAAAGTTTTATCCTCCAATTAAAGTGAAACCAACGGAAAAATTTAATTGAGAGAACTGTTCTTAGCAATGTTTTTCCCCTGTGGGTCAAATCAGAGATTCAGATAGTTTCCGCTATGACAAAAGAAAGATATTTATTTTAAAGTTAAAATATGTATTGTTACTTTCTGACCAATGTTGATGATAACAGTACTATAATTTTATGAGTCTTATGTTCAAAACTTAAATCTCTGATAATTTTTGTATCAAAATGATCAATTTTCAAAGAACAGATAAAGATCAAGAAATGCTCTTGAGCTAGAGAAATGCATATTTCTTGTTCCGCTGCAATAAAGGTGATGATGATGATGATTTCTTAGCAAAGTTGCTTAATAGAAATACTATCATCACATTGTTTATGGGTTATATGCATTATTTCCATTTCCGCCCAACGGTGATATGGAATTAATGTAGAAGGATGATGTTTTATTCTAATTCTGCCACAACGGTGATTTAGAATATAAAAATAAAGTTTAAAAAGTTTAATGTGCATATTTTTTTAACCAGACCAATGTACGGTTATTTTTATGCTAATTATTGTTGATTATTGGCTAAGGTTTTCTCAGATTAAAAAGTTTTCCATGCTTTCATTCGTGAAAGCGAATGGATGGGTACTTGTGACCCCAAAGATGACTAAGAAAGGTCATAACGTGAGGGAGTATGTTCTCTCTAAAGAATGGCTTCATAAGAAAAGAATTCTTGGATATTTATCCAAGAAAAGAAAAGTGATAGATCATTGAGAGTCTTGGTTGACGAATGCCTTTCATGTACTCTCTATGAAGAAGATTATTCAATCAACATGATTTGAGTTGAAACAAGCAACATGCGTGTTTAATATGACCAACGTCAGATCAACCATGTGTGTCAAGGAGAATTCAGATTTATTTCTGAATTTGATGATTGAATATTGTAAGTGCATCTAGTGCCCCTTAGTGATTTTGGTGTATTGAAGACTTATAGGTTAAGGGACCGATGCGTTTGTGAGTGTACACAAGTCTATAAGTCTATGAGGAGTTTGATATTTACAGAGAAAGTCAACCCCTAAAAATGAAGTTCTTCGACTGAAGACTTTGAATTTCTGAAGACTTTCTGAAGACTTTGAAAGCGAAGAAATTGGTGTGACCTTGAAGACTTGGAATTCATTCGAGGAACATGAAGCGTGAAGACTTTTGTTTTCGTAGTTTCATTTTCTCCTTCTTGAGTCATAGGAAACACCGTACTGTTAAAGGGGGTCGAGAAAATACTAAGGAAAAATTTCCATGTGATGCTCAACTCAAAATCCTACACCTACCAATCCCTTCGAGTGAAGCCATTGGAAATCTCATACAATTCAGCCAATTTCTTCAGTGACAGAGACGAAGTTCTTCTGGTCACTGAGGAAATTGTTCTGACTGAGGAGTTAGGAATTCGCCAGTGCGGATTGCCTACACAGTGAGGAACATGATAGCCCTGAGGAATTTGAGAGTCAAAATTCCGACCGTTGCTGTGCTATGCGTCAGCTGTCCCAAAATATCTACCCAACTAACGGTCATATCATTGAAGGGCATTTATGTCTTATCATGTCGGGCTGCTCCCTAGGCTATAAATAGCCGCCCCCTACAACCACTAGCTGGTTGGCTACTCCGAGAGAAACTGACATTTGTGATTTGAGAGCATCCCATCCTCCGAGGACTTTGAGCAAAAATCATCGAGTGAGGAAAACCCAAACCCAAACACCTTCAAACCCAAAGTGATTGAGCATCACTGAAGAGATTGATCCTGCATGGATCCGACGCTTGTTACCTTTGAAGACTGTGCTTCTTCCATACGGTTAGGCGTCATGGTCTAGAGCATCCAAGAGGAATTGTGGATCACCGAGTGACCGAGTCTGTGAAGGTTTGGAAGTTACCTGAAGACTTACCATGAGTGATTGGGCGAGGTTTGTGTGACCTTAGCTCAAGGAGAATACAGCGAGGACTAGGTGTCCTGGACTGTGTGTTCAGGACTGGGTGTCCGGGACTGTGTGTCCTCGAGTTTAAATACTCAGCCGCTCCAACCAGACATACAACTGTCACAGCAGTTGGAACTGGTCTACCAAATCATTGTCTTCACCAAGCCAACTGGTTCTATTTCCTCAACCCTTTCATTTCCTCATTACAGTTGTCGTGTGATTGTTCATATATGTTTGAAGATTTTGACTGAAGACTTTCTCAAATTCCTTAGTTCAATTTCTTCAATCTGTTTGTCTTCATCCTATATTATCCTGTGTTTACGCTTTCTGTACTCTGTGCTTGTCTTCATTTCATCATGATGACTATGCTTGTGTTCTGTTATGTTTACTTTTGAGTACTTATTCCGCTGCAAATAGTTCTTCACTAAGGAATTTCCTCACCAACAAATTCCTCAGTGAAGAATTCATAAAAATCGCCTATTCACCCCCCTCTAGTCGATATAACGCACTTTCAATTGGTATCAGAGTAAGGTACTCCCTTGTTCTGTGTGATTTTGGTTTAACCGCGTGGAGTTTTAGTTATGTCGACCGCAGGTATGATCAAGGTCTCTGCTGGGTGTCCTACCTTTGATTGGATGGACTACCCCTACTGGAAGAATAAGATGCGAATGCATCTTGAGGCAATTGATAACGATCTCTGTTATGTTGTGGAAAATGGTGTTCCCTCAGTCACACCTTGTTTGAACACTACTGATGTGAAGAGATTCAAGCAACTCAACTCTCAAGCGAAGAACATCATATGTGGCCATCTGAGCAAAGGGCAGTATGGAAGAGTGAGTGCTTTGGAATCTTCTAAGCTTATCTGGGATAGGCTGTCCGAAGTGAATGAAGGAGTCTCAACTCAACGTGACTCTCGTGTTGACGTTCTTCGCAATCTCTTCAACCGCTTCAAAAGACTCGACAATGAAAATGTTCAGCAAACCTTCAATCGCCTCACTCACATCTCAAATGAGCTTCAAGCACTTGGTGCCACTGACATCACCGACCATGAGGTGGTGAAGAAATTGCTGAGATCGCTTGATTCTTCATTTGATACTCTGGCACTGATGATACAAGAACGTGCTGATTACAAGTCACTTGATCCCGCTGATATCCTCGAGAGGCTAAACACTCATCAGTTCCAGCTTGCTGAGAAGAGAGATCTCTATGGTTCGAGCTATGGTAGGTCACGTGCTCTGAAGGCCAAGGCAGTATCTGAGTCTGAAGATGAAGACTCTGGTAGCAGCCTTGGTGATCCTGATGAACTGAGCCATGAACTCGCATAGCTCGTGAAGAAATTTCAGAAGTTCTCAAGACACGGTCGCTTTGGAAAATCCTCAAGGAGTAATGATTCCTCATCCAGTGACTACAAGAAGAGGCTATGCCACAAATGCAAGAAACCTGGTCACTACGTTCAAGATTATCCTCAATGGGATAAGGAATCAAAGAAGAAGAAATACAAGGACTACAGTTCTGATGACACAAAGAAGAAGAAGAAATCTTCAAAGTCTTCATCATCAAAATCCTCGAAGTCTTCATCTCACAAGAAGAGCATCTCCAAGAAGGCTCGGGCATTCATTGTCAAGGAAATGGGCTCTGAGGCTGAATATGAGGAACATGAGGATGAGGAGGCATCTGAGGAGTCCGAGTCTGGTGTGGTGAGCCTAGCTCTCGCTACTGCATTCGTCAGCAAGTCTATCTTCAACTCTAAATAAAATGGCATCACCAACAAGGCTGATGAAGGCAATGATGACTACGCTCCCACCTATTGCTTCATGGCAAAGGGTGCCAAGGTAACTAAATATGCCTCCTCTGAATCTAGTGAGGATGAATCTGATGAAAACCTCAAGCCCAGCTACTCTAAACTTGCTAAGATTGCTGTGAAACAACAAAAGGCTTTTGAAAAGGTTCAAAACATGCTAGACAAAAGTGATGATATGTTGGGTGAAGAAATGGATCGCACTAAAACCTTGACTAAAAATCTTCAGAGACTTCAGTCTCAATTTGACAACCTTCAGGGTCATCATAACACTCTCTTATCTGATCACGAGAAGCTTTCTTATGAATTTCTTTAAAGGAAGCAAGATCTTGAGAAGCTAAGAGTGAGTTATGAAGATCTTCAAAAGGATCGTGATTCATTACTTGCTCAACAATCAGCGCTACTCAGGAAGAATTTGTTCCTCCATGTTTGAGGTGCATTGAACGTGAATCTGCTAATTCTTCACCTGAATGCTCAAATGCTTCTAATGCTACAAATCTTGATCTGTCTCTGCTATCACTAATTCCTCATCTGAGGACATTGCTAGTATCACTGATGATGCAGGGCTGAAGGAATTGTACATGACAGGCATGTACAAAAGCCTCAAAGGGCATCAGACTCTTTGTGATGTGCTTAAAAAGCAGTTCCTCAATAGGAACCCTAGGAAAGAGGGTATTGCCTTTGAGAGGAAACTCAATGCCGATGGAACATATTGGAAACCTGAGCAGTACCCCAAAACCTCATGGGTTGCTACAAAGGGACCTCCAGTTGATCCATCCAATTTATCAGGCTTTACATGTGAATCTCCTCATTCTTCTGATGAGTCATTTGACTCCAACTATAAACTGTTCAAAAATCAGAATGGTGAAGTATTTGCTAGGTATATTGGCACTAACTGCAGGAACGGTTCCCCTATGAAGAAAATCTGGGTTCCCAAAAGTTGCCTTGAAAGTCTTCAGGTGAATGTCCTCATGACACCACCTGTGAAGAATAGGAACTCCAGATCAAATAATTCATATGGATCCAAGTCCTCATACGGACCAAATTCCTCACGTGGATCAAATTCCTCAAATGGATCAAAATCCTCATAGATCATCATCCTGCTAACCCCTCTGTTTCGCAGGGAAGAGCTAAGGGCTATGAATATGAGCATTATTCTTCTAACCATTATGTTCATAAGTCCTCAAAGAATTTCTCTGCGTATTCATATGCTTATCCTAACTCCTCTTATGTGAAATGAAGTGGATTGGCTTCTATGTCACCTTTCTTGTATGGAGCTCGCAGAGTGATGAATTCTTTGCCACCCCTTCAGATGTGGGTGGTGAAGAAAAAGAACTAATCTCTTATGCAGGGTCAGGTCTCCAGACATCCTTAAAACGTCTGAAGAATTTGCTGGAGACCTGAAGAATGCCTGAAAGGACACAGGCTAATCATGAAGAAATGAACTATCATTTCTCACATCCTCATACTGTTTTATCTGTTCTATTGCTTGATGAAATTGATCTGATGATATTGATGTCATATTCTTCACTGATGAAGTATATGAGTTCGTAAGGTGCACTAATTCATCTACAAGATGATCAACCCAAAGCCAATGAGTGGGTCCTTGATAGTGGATGTACGAACCACATGACTGGTGACAAGAATCTATTGATGGATGCTCCCTTATCACCATCGCATCTGAAGCATATCACTTCGCTGACAAAGGAAAAAGTCAGGTATTGGGTCTAGGTAATGTTGCGATCTCAAAGGATCGACACACGTACAAAGTCATGCTTGTCGAGTCCTTAGGATACAACCTCATGTCTGTCTCAATACTTTGTGATCTCGATATGGTTGTTATCTTTGGAAAATATCGTTGTGTTGTGATCATGGAAGCTGACAATTCCAAAGTCTTCGAAGGCTTTAGGAGAGGAGACTTGTATATTGTTGATTTCTCTACAGGACCACAACCGGCCGTATGCCTACTTGCAAAAGCTTCAGAAGGCTGGCCATGGCATCGACGACTTGGTCATGCTGGCATGAGGAATCTGCACACGCTTGCGAAGAAGAAGCATGTCATTGGCATTGAGAATGTCAAATTCCTCAAGGATCACTTGTGTGGAGCCTGTGAAGTTGGAAATATGACCAAGGCCAAACATCTAGTGAAGACTATCATGACTACCACTCGACCATTTCAATTGCTTCACATGGATCTCTTTGGTCATAATCATTATTCTGCAGTTACAAATGATGCATCTCTATATGGCTTTGTTATTTTTGATGATTATTCTCGTTACACATGGGTGCACATTGTCACTTACAAACATGAGGTGCAGGAAGTCTTCAAACATTCTCCTCGAGGGCTTCAACCAACTTTGGTGTGAAGATCAAGCACATCAAAAGTGACAATGGGACTGAGTTCAAGAATTTTGGTCTTGATGATTATCTTGATGAACTTGGTATTACTCATGAGTTATCTGCTCCATATACTCCTCAGCAGAATGACGTCGTGGAGCGCAAGAACAGAACTCTTGTTGAGATGGCTCGCACTATGCTTGATGAATACAAGACGCCTCATCGTTTCTGGATTGAGGCAATTGATACTGCGTGCCACATCATCAATAGAGTATATCTTCACAAATTCTTTAAGAAGACTGCTTATGAACTCCTCACTGACAAGAAACCCAATGTGAGTTATTTCAAAGTCTTCGGTGCTAAATGTTGGATTAGAGATCCACATCACAATTCTAAATTCGCACTGAAAGCACATGAGGGTTTTATGCTTGGTTACGGAAAGGACTCGCACACCTACAGAGTCTTCAACAACGTTCATCACAAAGTTGTTGAAACTATAGATGTGCGGTTCGATGAAACTAATGGCTCGCAAAGAGAGCACCTACCTTCTGTGATAGATGAACCAGCACCTGAGGAATCTATCAAGTTCAAGGCTACTGAGGATGTCATTACTACCGAAGAATCTGCTGAAGAATTCATTCCAGAACGTGAAGAACGCCGAGCTAGTGCACCTAAAGAAAATGGTGCTGAGGAAAATGCTTCTGAAAAAAATGTGGATCAAATTCCTCGATGACAACCCGCTCATCCTCGCATTGCAAACGAAGTGCAAATTGAGAGAATCATCGATGACATTGAAGCACCAGGTCCTCTCGCACGCTCAAAAGCTTCACATTTCTCTAACTTTTGTGGGAACTTTGCTTTTGTCTCTATCACAGAGCCCACTAAGGTAGATGAAGCATTTCTGGAGCCTGAGTGGATTCAAGCCATGCAAGAAGAATTACATCAGTTCGAGCTCAACAACGTCTAGGAACTGGTCAAACATCCAGATCCCCGCAAGCACAATATCATTGGCACAAAGTTGATCTACCGCAACAAGTAAGATGAAAATGGCCTTGTGGTGAGGAATAAGGCACGGCTTGTAGCTCAAGGCTACACACAAGTTGAAGGAATTGATTTCGATGAAACTTTTGCACCTGTTGCTAGACTTGAGGCTATTCACATATTACTTGCTTATGCCAACCATCATGATATCATTTTACAACAAATGGATGTGAAAAGTGCATTCCTCAATGGTAAGCTTGAGGAAGAAGTATATGTTGCTCAACCCCCAGGTTTTGAAGATCCAAAGCATCCTGACAAAGTCTTCAGACTCAATAAGGCCCTGTATGGCCTCAAGCAGGCCCCTCGGGCGTGGTATGATACTTTGAAGGAATTCCTCATGAAGAAAGGCTTCAAACCCGGTTCACTCGACCCAACTCTTTTCACTAAATCTTATGATGGTGAATTGTTTGTGTGCCAAATTTATGTTGATGATATCATTTTTGGCTGTACTGACCAACGTAACAGTGATGAATTTGCCTATATGATGAGTGAAGAATATCAAATGTCTATGATGGGAGAATTGAAATTCTTTTTAGGTCTTCAAATTCGTCAACAGCGCAATGGCATATTCATATCTCAGGGGAAATACCTCAAAGATGTATCGAGGAAATTCGGCATGCAAGATTGTAAAGGGGTAAAAATTCCTATGCCCACAAGTGGCCATCTATGCACTGATGAAAATGGTATCGACTTTGATCAAAAGGTATACCGCTCCATGATTGGCTCTTTATTGTATTTATGTGCATCTAGGCCAGATATTATGCTTAGTGTTTGCATGTTTGCCCGATTTGAAGCTACACCGAAGGAATCACACCATAAGGCTGTGAAGCATATTCTTCGATATCTAGCTCACACACCAACACTTGGATTATGGTACCCCAAGGGCTCGGCTTTTGATATCATTGGATATTCGGACTCTGACTATGCTGGTGATCGTGTGGACCGCAAGTCAACATCTGGCACATGCCATTTCCTTGGACGATCATTGGTCTATTGGTCCTCGAAGAAACAGAACTGCGTATCACTATCTACAGCAGAAGCTGAGCACATTGCTGCTGGTTCTTGCTGTGCTCAATTGCTATGGATGAAGCAAACTCTCAAGGACTATGGCGTCAACATAAAGAATGTGCCTCTCTACTGTGACAATGAGAGTGCAATCAAGATTTCTCACAACCCAGTTCAACACTCGAAAACAAAGCACATCCAAATTCGCCATCATTTTCTTCGTGATCATGTGTGGAAGGGAGACATCTCTATTGAGCATGTACGGACTGAAGAACAGCTAGCCGATATCTTCACAAAGCCCTTGGATGAAAAGAGATTTAGCAACTTGAGGTGTGAGCTAAATATCCTAGAATCTTCGAATGTTCTTTGAAAAGGACACTCATCCTAACACTTATGCAAAATTAATGACTTAGATGTGCAACACGCAAAGAAACATTTTTCTTCAATCAATGAAGACTAACACTCTAAGTGTGAAGAATTTGATTCTCAGAACCCTACGACAATTGTACGCGGTGTCTGAAATCATCATTCTTATACGGTGGGTCACGCTACCATCAAAAGTTAAAAATCTTCAATTTGAGTTTTTCCTCAGTTTTTTGAAATTCCTCAGTTGTTCAAATTCTTCAACTTTGCATTGTCTTCACTGTCCCCGTCGTTTTTCTTTATTGGCTATTTCTTCAAGCTGCCTTTTCTACTAAATGAATGTGATCGGACCCTTCCCCCTCTATGCTAAACTCAACCCAATCTTTTCTAAAATTCTTCTTGTGCGTTCTATTTGAAACTCGTCCAAAATCTTCACTATGTCCTTGACAGCTAAAGAATTTGTGAACGGAACTTTTTAACTTATTTATCTAATTTTTTGGCTTTGTCGCTCAAACCGTTCCGCATCCCATGATAATACTTATCTATTCACCCACGGTCTCACACGATCGCCATCTCTCAGTACGTTGGTGACACATGTCAAGCGAATGAGAAGGGTCAGGGGCACGTTCGTCCAATTTCCTCGGGCGTACAGTTTTTCACTCCGACTATAAATACCCCCTCCCCTTCCTCACTTTGTTTTTACTCCGCTCGTTCTCACTCCCGATCGAGCTACTCAAACCCTAGCGCCGCTGCTACTTCAACGTTGCTGGTGAGGAAGAGCTTCACTGCCTCGACCTCATCGTCGTCGTACTCGCGCCGGCTGCAGATTTCTTCACTCCGCCGCGCTTTAGCTGTCTTCCTCGACCGAGTTAGGGCGTGGAAGATCTGAACTGACGAACTTCACATCTACACTTCCCAGTTCGTCGTGTTCTTCATAAAGGGTAATTAAAATCTACTTTTACTGCCCTCTTTGATTCAAATACTTTCTTAAAAACCTTCAAAGGTGTTTATTCTTCAAATCTTCACACACTGAACACCTCACATGTCATCTGCTCTTGATTCGTTTCTCTAAGCAATATTTTTTCTTCAAGATTCCTCAATTGTGTGGATCTTCGATCTATACAACTCTGGAACCTAAGAAAAAGAACGCTTAGTGAAATTCTTCAAGACTCATCTGGTCAAATTCCTCAAACTTATTCTTTTTGAAAAACCTTCTAAGAACGCATATGACCTTGCTACCTCTTGAGCACTCCGTTGGATTTCCCCGAATAGGAGAGGATGATGCAGCAAAGTAGCGTAAGTATTTCCCTCAGTTTTTTAAAACCAAGGTATCAATCCAGTAGGAGACCATGCACAAGTCCCTCGTACCTACACAAAATGATAGCAACTCGCAACCAACGCTTAGGGGTTGTCAATCCCTTCACGGTCACTTACGAGAGTGAGATCTGATAGAGATAATATTTTTGGTATTTTTGATAGATAGATGCAAAGTAAAAAGTAAAGGCAAAGTAAAAACAAAGCAAGTAAATAAAGTGATATAGATTGATATGACGAGAATAGACCCGGGGGCCATAGGTTTCACTAGTGGCTTCTCTCAAGAGCGTAAGTATTCTACGGTTGGTGAACAAATTACTGTTGAGCAATTGACAGAATTGAGCATAGTTATGAGTATATCTAGGAAATGATCATGTATATAGGCACCACGTCCAAAACAAGTAGATCGAAACGATTCTGCATCTACTACTATTACTCCACTCATCGACCGCTATCCAGCATGCATGTAGAGTATTAAGTTAAAAACAGAGTAACGTCGTAAGCAAGATGACATGATGTAGAGGGATAAAGTCATGCAATATGATAAAAACCCCATCTTGTTATCCTCGATGGCAACAATACAATACGTGCCTTGCTGCCCCTTCTGTCACTGGGTAAGGACATCGCAAGATTGAACCCAAAGCTAAGCACTTCTCCCATTGCAAGAACTACCAATCTAGTTGGCCAAACCAAAAAGGATAATTCGAAGAGACTTGCAAAGATAACTCAGTCATACATAAAAGAATTCAGATAAGAATCAAATATTTTCCATAGATAATACTGGATCATAAACCCACAATTCATCGGTCTCAACAAACACACCGCAAAAAGAAGATTACATCAAATAGATCTCCACGAGAGAGGGGGAGAACATTGTATTGACATCTAAAAAGAGAGAAGAAGCCATCTAGCTACTAGCTATGGACCCAAAGGTCTGAAGTAAACTACTCACACTTCATCGGAGGGGCTATGGTGATGATGTAGAAGCCCTCCGTGGTGGATGCCCCCTCTGGCGGAGCTCTGGAATAGGCCCCAAGATGGGATCTCGTGGATACAGAAGGTTGCGGCGGTGGAATTAGGTTTTTGGCTCCTGTTCTGATCGTTCGGTGATACGTAGGTATATATAGGAGGAAGGAGTACGTCGGTGGAGCGTCGAGGGGCCCACGACGTAGGGGGCGCGCCCAGGGAGGCGACCTCCACCCTCGTGACCTCCTCGGGCACTGCTTGGAGTAGGGTCCAAGTCTCCTGGATCACGTTCAGTTGGAAAATCACGATACTGAAGGTTTCATTCCATTTGGACTCCGTTTGATATTCTGTTTCTTCGAAACACTAAAATAGGCAAAAAACAGCAATTCTGGGCTGGGCCTCAGGTTAATAGGTTAGTCCCAAAAGTAATATAAAAGTGGAAAATAAAGCCCAATATAGTCCAAAACAGTAGATAAAGTAGCATGGAGCAATCAAAAATTATAGATACGTTAGAGACATATCAGGCATCCCCAAGCTTAATTCCTGCTCGTCCTCAAGTAGGTAAATGATAAAAAAGAATTTTTGATGCGGAGTGATACTTTGGCATAATTTCAATGTAAATCTTCTTAATTGTGATATGAATATTCAGATCCGAAAGATTCAAGAAAAAAGTTCATATTGACATAAAAATAATAATACTTCAAGCATACTAATCAAAGCAATCATGTCTTCTCAAAATAACATGGCAAAAGAAAGTTATCCCTACAAAATCATATAGTCTGGCTATGCTCCATCTTCCCCACACAAAATATTTAAATCATGCACAACCTCGATGACAAGCCAAGCAATTGTTTCATAATTATGACATTCTCAAAACTTTTTCAATCTTCATGCAATACATGAGCGTGAGCCATGGATATAGCACTTATAGGTGGAATAGAAGGGTGATTGTGGAGAAGACAAAAAGAGGGAAGATAGTCTCACATCAACTAGGCGTATCAACGGGCTATGGAGATGCCCATCAATAGATATCAATGTGAGTGAGTAGGGATTGCCATGCAACGGATGCACTAGAGTTATAAGTATATGAAAGCTCTACAAAAGAAACTAAGTGGGTGTGCATCCAACTTGCTTGCTCACGAAGACCAAGGGCATTTTGAGTAAGCCCATCATTGGAATATACAAGCCAAGTTCTATAATGAAAAATTCCCACTAGTATATGAAAGTGACAAAATGAGAGACTCTCTTATGATGAAGATCTTGGTGCTACTTTGAAGCACAAGTGTGGCAAAAAGGATAGTAGCATTGTCCCTTTCTTTTTCTCTCATTTTGTTTTTATTTGGGCCTTTCTCTTTTTTTTGGCCTCTTTTTTGGCCTCTTTTTTTGTTTTTTTTAGTTTTGTCCGGAGTCTCATCCCGACTTATGGGGGAATCATAGTCTCCATCATCCTTTCCTCACTTGGGACAATGCTCTAATAATGATGATCATCACACTTTTATTTTTCTTACAACTCAACAATTACAACTCAATACAAAGTATGACTCTATATGAATGCCTCCGGCGGTGTACCGGGATATTTAATGAATCATGAGTGACATGTATGAAAGAATTATGAACGGTGGCTTTGCAACAAATACAATGTCAACTACATGATCATGCTAGCAATATGACAATGATGGAGCATGTCATAATAAACGGAACGGTGGAAAGTTGCATGGCAATATATCTTGGAATGGCTATGGAAATGCCATAATAGGTAGGTATGGTGGCTGTTTTGAGGAAGGTATATGGTGGGTGAATGATACCGGCGAAAAGTGTGCGGTATTAGAGAGGCTAGCAAAGGTGGAAGGACGGGAAAAAGTGCGTATAATCCATGGACTCAAATTAGTCATAAAGAACTCATATACTTGTTGCAAAATTCTAGAAATTATCAAAGCAAATTATTACGTGCATGCTCCTAGGGGGATAGATTAGTAGGAAAAGACCATCGCTCGTCCCCGACCGCCACTCATAAGGAAGACAATCAATAAATAAATCATGCTCTGAGTTCATCACATAACGGTTCACCATACGTGCATGCTACGGGAATCACAAACTTCAACACAAGTATTCTTTGAATTCACAACTACTTAACTAGCATGACTCTAATATCACCATCTTCATATCTCAAAACAATTATCAAGCATCAAACTTATCTTAGTATTCAACGCACTCAAAAGAAAGTTTCACATATCTTGAACACCAAGTATATTAACATTAAGCGAATTACCATGCTATTAACGACTCTCAAAATAATCTAAGTGAAGCATGAGAGATCAATAGTTTCTTTAAAACAAATCCACCACCGTGCTCTAAAAGATCTAAGTGAAGCACTAGAGCAAAAATTATCACGCTCAAAAGATATAAGTGAAGTACTATGAGCAAAACTATCAATCTCAAAAGATATAAGTGAAGCACATAGAGTATTCTAACAAATTCCAAATCATGTATGGCTCTCTCCAAAGATGTGTACAGCAAAGATGATTATGGTAGACTAACAAGCAAAGACACAAATAATACAAGACGCTCTAAGCAAAACACATATCATGTTGGTGAATAAAAATATAGCTCCAAGTAAATTACCGATGGAAGTGGACGAAAGAGGGGATGCCTTCCGGGGCATCCCCAAGCTTTGACTTTTTGGTGTCCTTGGATTATCTTGGGGGTGCCATGGGCGTCCCCAAGCTTAGGCTCTTGCCACTCCTTGTTCCATAATCCATCAAAAGAATTCACCCAAAACTTGAAATTGGAATCTAATATTCCCTTCCTTCATATCAATAATTGCACCAATCGTTTTAAGGAAAGGTCTACCAAGAATAATAGGACATGAAGGATTGCAATCTATATCAAGAACGATAAAATCTATGGGCACATAATTCCTATTTGCAACAATAAGAACATCATTAATTCTTCCCATAGGTTTTTTAATAGTGGAATCCGCAAGATGCAAGTTTAGAGAGCAATCATCAAAATCACGGAAATCTAGCAAATCACATAAAGTTTTGGGAATAGTAGAGACACTAGCACCCAAATCACACAAAGAATGAAACTCAAAATCTTTAATTTTAATTTTAATAGTAGGTTCCCACTCATCATAGAGTTTTCTAGGGATAGAAACTTTCAACTCAAGTTTTTCTTCATAAGATTGCATCAAAGCATCAACAATATGTTCGGTAAAGGGCTTATTTTGACTATAAGCATGAGGAGAATCTAACATGGATTGCAACAAGGAAATACAACCAATCAAAGATAAATTCTCATAATTAAATTCCTTGAGATCCAAAATAGTGGGTTTAGCAACATCACAATTTTTGTTTATTTCAATCCCACTTTCATAAATTTCATCATCAAGATCTAGAAACTCCGTATTCTTAGAACGCCTTCTAGGTAAAGGAAGATCATATTCAGATTCATCAAGATTCATATTGCAAAACAAAGATTTAATGGGGGACACATCAATAACTTTTAAATCTTCATCTTGATTTTCATAGGGATTGGAAGAACGCGCTTTAATAAAGGCATCTTTGGAAGTATGCATCCTAGCGGTTCTTTCCTTGCACTAATCAATGGAAATTCTCATGGCTTTGAGATACTCATTGATATCATGCTTAGTAGGAATAGATCTAAGCTTTAAAGAATCATTTTCAAGAGAAATTTTATCAACGTTCCTAGCCAAATCATCAACTTTAAGCAATTTCTCTTCAAGCAAAGCATTAAAATTCTTTTGTGAATTCATAAACTCTTTAACACTACTCTCAAATTCAGAGGGCATCTTATTAAAATTTCCATAAGAGTTATTGTAGGAATTTCCATAATTATTAGAAGGATTACTAGGATAAGGCCTAGGATTAAAATTCCCTCTATAAGCGTTGTTTCCAAAACTATTCCTACCAACAAAATTCACATCCATAGATTCATTCTTATTCTCAAGCAAAGTAGATAAAGGCATATCATTGGGATCAAGAGGAGTATTTTTAGGAGCAAACATCTTCATAAGTTCATCCATCTTTTCACTCAAAACATTGATTTCTTCTATAGCATGCACTTTCTTACTAGAAGATCTTTCGGTGTGCCATTGAGAATAATTAGCCATAATATTATCAAGCAATTTGGTTGCATCTCCTAACGTAATTTTCATAAAAGTGCCTCCCGCGGCCGAATCTAAAAGATTTCTAGAAGCAAAATTCAATCCGGCAAAAAAAATTTGTATGATCATTTATAAATTCAAACCATGAGTAGGGCAATTGCGAAGCATTAATTTCATTCTTTCCCAAGATTGGGCAACATGCTTATGATCAAGTTGTTTAAAATTCATGATGTCGTTCCTAAGAGTGATAATCTTAGCGGGAGGAAAATACTCAGAGATAAAAGCATCTTTGCACTTGTTCCAAGAATCAATAATATTTTTAGGCAAAGATGAAAACCAAACTTTAGTACGATCTCTGAGTGAAAACGGAAATAACTTCAATTTGACAATATTGTTATCCGTATCTTTCTTCTTTTGCATATCACACAAATCAACAAAATTGTTTAGATGAGTAGCGACATCTTCACTAGGAAGGCCGGCGAATTGATCTTTCATAACAAGATTCAACAAAGCGGTATTGATTTCACAAGACTCATCATTATTAAGAGGAGCAATCGGAGTACTAAGGAAATCATTATTATTGGTATTCGAGAAATCACACAATTTGGTATTATCTTGCGCCATGGCAACAAGTAATCCAACACACAAGCAAATAGAAAGGCAAAGGGAAAAAAGGCAAACGGGAAAGAGAGAGGAGGATATTGGGAAAGAGGGGGCGAATAAAACGGCAAGGGTGAAGTGGGGGAGAGGAAAACGAGAGGCAAATGGCAAATAATGTAATGCGAGAGATAAGGATTGCGACGGGTACTTGGTATGGTTGACTTGCTTGCGTGAGCCTCCCCGACAACGGCGCCAGAAATTCTTCTTGCTACCTCTTGAGCATTGCGTTGGATTTCCCCGAAGAGGAGAGGATGATGCAGCAAAGTAGCGTAAGTATTTCCCTCAGTTTTTGAGAACCAAGGTATCAATCCAGTAGGAGACCACGCACAAGTCCCTCGTACCTACACAAAACGATAGCAACTCGCAACCAACGCTTAGGGGTTGTCAATCCCTTCACGGTCAGTTACGAGAGTGAGATCTGATAGAGATAATATTTTTGGTATTTTTGATAGATAGATGCAAAGTAAAAAGTAAAGGCAAAGTAAAAACAAAGCAAGTAAATAAAGTGATATAGATTGATATGACGAGAATAGACCCGGGGGCCATAGGTTTCACTAGTGGCTTCTCTCAAGAGCATAAGTATTCTACGGTGGGTGAACAAATTACTGTTGAGCAATTGACAGAATTGAGCATAGTTATGAGTATATCTAGGCAATGATCATGTATATAGGCATCACATCCAAAACAAGTAGATCGAAACGATTCTGCATCTACTACTATTACTCCACTCATCGACCGCTATCAAGCATGCATCTAGAGTATTAAGTGAAAAACAGAGTAACGCCATAAGCAAGATGACATGATGTAGAGGGATAAATTCATGCAATATGATAAAAACTCCATCTTGTTATCCTCGATGGCAACAATTCAATACGTGCCTTGCTGCCCCTTTTGTCACTGGGTAAGGACACCGCAAGATTGAACCCAAAGCTAAGCACTTCTCCCATTGCAAGAACTACCAATCTAGTTGGCCAAACCAAAAAGGATAATTCGAAGAGACTTGCAAAGATAACTCAATCATACATAAAAGAATTCAGAGAAGAATCAAATATTTTCCATAGATAATACTTGATCATAAACCCACAATTCATCGGTCTCAACAAACACACCGCAAAAAGAAGATTACATCGAATAGATCTCCACCAGAGAGGGGGAGAACATTGTATTGAGATCGAAAAAGAGAGAAGAAGCCATCTAGCTACTATCTATGGACCCGAAGGTCTGAAGTAAACTACTCACACTTCATCGGAGGGGCTATGGTGATGATGTAGAAGACCTCCGTGGTGGATGCCCCCTCCGGCGGAGCTCCGGAACAGGCCCCAAGATGGGATCTCGTGGATACAGAAGGTTGTGGCGGTGGAATTAGGTTTTTGGCTCCTGTTCTTATCATTCGGGGATCTGTAGGTATATATAGGAGGAAGGAGTACGTCGGTGGAGCATCGAGGGGCCCATGAGGTAGGGGGCGCGCCCAGGGGGGCGCCCTCCACCCTCGCGACCTCCTCGGGCACTGCTTGGAGTAGGGTCCAAGTCTCCTGGATCACGTTCGGTTGGAAAATCACGATCCCGAAGGTTTCATTCCGTTTGGACTCCGTTTGATATTCTGTTTCTTCGAAACACTGAAATAGGAAAAAAACAGCAATTTTGGGCTAGGCCTCCGGTTAATAGGTTAGTCCCAAAAGTAATATAAAAGTGGAAAATAAAGCCCAATATAGTCCAAAATAGTAGATAAAGTAGCATGGAGCAATCAAAAATTATAGATACGTTGGAGACGTATCAGACCTCTCCAAATTCCTCGCAACTATACTCTATTCACAGGTACTCATGTCTACTGCTGAATCAGTAGGTTCTCATCAACTTAACTCATTTGCTGCGTTGCTCAAAGAAAAGTTGCATACATCTTCAGAGAATTCCATTGTTCAAATTCGTCAGCTGAAGAAAATGGTTGATGGTGAAGCCACAGAAGAGTGGAAAGAGGCCTGAGGTCAATACTGCTTTCGAAATCCCTGATGACATATACAAGGATTATTGCACTCCTGATGAGGCCAAATTTGGCAAGGAGGACAAAAATCAGTGCAAGGTGCGCATACAATGGATAGAGAGGAGATGGGCACGGGAATGGAGGGAGTACAGATATGTTACTCCCAAGTATATGAAGAAATTCGCTCTCAACCCTCCATGCCCAAGACCTCCGTTGACACCTGGCCAATTAGCAGATCCCACCAGCCTCAAGCGCGGTGAGGATTATCCTGATGAATGGGCAAAGCGCCAGGCCAAACTGGCCAAACAGGCAAAAGAAGCAGTGAGGAAATTCAATGAAGACTCTTCTGCTGCTGCTACCGCGGCTGAGGCCTCTGCAAGCAAGCTGAAGAAGGCCATGGCTAAGAAGCCTGCTCACAAGCCAAGTGCTTCACCCTCAATGCTCTCATGGCCAAGTTCCTCAGCAATGCCCTCACGACCAGATTCTTCAAAGTCCTCACGGCCAACTCCTCAAACTGCTGCTCCTCCTTCAAAGTCATCAGCTCCTCCGACAAAGTCCTCAGCTGCTCCAACTAAATCCTCTGCACCTGTGCATCTCGCCACATGTCAAAGGACTACAGGCATATCAATTGCCTCAGGAGCTTCTGCAAGTTCCTCAGCTGCACCAAATTCCTCAACTGGCCCCTCTCTGCTGAAGAAAAAGGCCACTGTTGGACGAGGCCCGCGACCAAGTCCTCACAAGAAGCAGGTCGCCTTTCAAGTGCCATCCGATGATGACGAGGCTGATGATGAAGAACTTGCCGAAATCATCAGAGACAGGCAGGCCAGGGCCGCTAGAGCCAAGGGCAGCAATGTGTCAATGTTACTGGATCCAAAGTTGATCCTAGATTTCATCGATCTATGGCACAAGGACCCGAACACACCGTTGTCGGAGATGAACCTCACTCCTGGTCAAAGTCATGTTTTGACTACCTTCATTGAAGAAGAAAAATGGAAATATTAAGAAGGAAGAAGAGTGAAGAAAATGCAGTACAAGAAAGAGCGCTTTCTGAGGGAAAACATTATGAAGCTTTCCCCTGAACAACTCGTTGCCTTACAAGCTGAGATCTAGCAACTGAGTGATGAATTTGATTGCTACTGTGCTAAATGGCTTGGAGCCAAAGTCAGATTTGTGAAGATTACTGATAAATTCACTTCAAATGTTGCAGCACCAACGCAACAAGAAAATCCTCAGGCTGAAGCATCTGCAGAGCCTACTGAAGAACATGCCAGCACCGCTGATGACAATCAGGCTGCTGAATGAAAGTACCAGGGCTGATGACTGCATTCCAACCGCTGAAGAAATTGCCAGGGCATACACTAGTGTTGCGCCTGAAGAAAATGAAGAAGTCAGGGAAACTGCATCAGTTGTACCTGAAGAAAATGAACCAAACTCCTCTGCTCCTCCTGCACCAACGCCAACTTCAATCCTTCCATCTGCATCAGATGTGAAGAAGACTAAGGCTGCAGAGCGTGCAGCTATGAAGAAAAGGAAGGCATCAACTTCATCAGATTCTTTAGCTCCGAAGAAGATGAAGCCTTTGACAAGCTCAATTGACAACCCAATTGATGTCATTCCTGTCTCATTCATACCATCAAAGGACCTTGTTCCTTTTGATGAAGATTATGTGATTCCAAGTGAATCAGATGAAGAAATTCCTTCTGCTGCTTCATCAGAGTAGTTGGATGAAGAAATTGAAGTGGATGCAATCCCTTCGACACCAGTTGTCTCCTCGCCTATGCCTCAGTTTACTGCTGAAGAGGCCAGCGTTGAAGAAATGGAAGATGAAGATGTGGACATTAGCTGTAACACCAGTGCTGAATGATGACTTTTGGGAAAGTCAGCACCCCAACTCTCCAATGTTTACTCCACTTCAAAAAATTCCTCAGTCCCCTGTTGCTACTGAAGTAGAAATGGGATATGATGAACCTCGTGCAACCCCATCTGTCTATGAAGAAATTGCAGCCACTAGTGCTGATGAAAATGTTAATGAAGAATTAAAGACCCAGGCTGCAGCTGAAGAAGAGCCTGAAATTCCAAAGCCTGTTGATCCTAAGATTGAGATTCCTGAGGTAGTGATGCAATTGACTGATACTCCTCAGCCCAAGCCAAATGATCCCTTCTCGAAGAAGCAAAAATTCAAGGCTGATGATTTCTTCGGCGAGCACGTATTCTCCACTGATTATAATCCCTATGATTCTGCTCGTCTTAGAATTAAGCGCTTCTGGACTGCCAGCCAGGCCAATTTCTATTCTTCACTTCTCTTCAATAAGGACAAAGTCTTCGACCTCGAGCATATTCCTCACGTGGATATGGAATCAATGCCTTGCTTCTCTCCTGTCCTCAGTGTGCTTCATGATGCAGGACTGCTCAACTTTTTCTCTGACATTGTTGATTGGAATGAAGAGCTTATTCTTCAGTTCTACGCAACTCTGCACATCACAGGTGATGCTGATGATATCAACACTTGGGTGTTGGACTGGATGACCGAAAACACTCATTATAAGGCACCGGCCTCTGAATTACTTCATGCCCTGCCAATTAGTCCTCCACCTGAAGGTGCTCATTGTCTGTACCAAGAACCTAAACTTACTGCTCATTACATGCAAGTGCTAATGAAGCCTTTGAAGCCCGCTCAAGCCCCAAGGACAAATTTCCTCGTGAAGCCCGGTATGTGCCGAGAACAGTCTATCGCATTCTGACGAAGACTTTGAGTCCTATCAAAGGCCATGACTCATCTGATGAGGAAATTGTTGGCATCATGAAGAATCTTCTATTCAACATCATGCATGGCATCCCTGTCAATTATCATGATTTCTTCATGAGGACTCTGGCAAATGTTTCACTTTCTCTATTTGAGCTGAAGCCTTATGCTCCTTAGATTATGAGATTCCTCAGAACAAGGTCTTCACTCAACTATAAAGCTGATTTTCAGAATCCCCTCAGCTACTTGCCCCCGATTGAAGTCCTCAAGCGGACATATTCCTCAGCTGATGAGAAGGGCAAGGCACCAGCTGTTATTGATGAAGGCATTCGTCCATTGGATGGTCAGTTTCGCAAACCTGCATCTTATTCCACCAATGATGACTCTGCCACTCATGATTTTGCTGCCAATGCACCCAAGTCAAATCCTCAAGCCACTGCTCCTCGTTGATGACTGACCGTGAGCTGCTTCTTAGTCTTCACCAGAAGGTGGATCGAAACCACAAATGGGTTAAGCATCAGTTTGGTTCTAATCTTCACAACATGACTGCTACACATAATGCAGTGAAGAAAAACCATTACTACCTCCATGAAGTCTTTGGTCGCACCTGAGCTATTCTGTCACATATATATGGTGAAGAAGATCTGAAGAAAATGGGCCTCAAGGAAGATTTTGACTAGTGTGCTCCTCCACCGAAGAAATACAAGAAGGTCAAGGTTCCTTCCTTGGTAGCCAGTTCATATTCTTCATCATGCGACACGGATGAGTATGAAGACTTGGACGACACTGCGGCAGGCCCTACAACGACACACGACCCCAACAACGCTGGCGCTCCTCCATCATCATGATATTCTTCACGGGCGTTAGTCCTCATTTTCAACCCTTTTGGTCATTCGATGACAAAGTGGGAGAAATTTGAGTTAGTCTTCAAGCAGGTTTATCTTATAAGGGCGTTTTTTGCTAAGTTACAACTCTCGTTCTTCTGATGACTTTGCTGGATCGAGTTGTAAACTTAAACTCTATGGTGGCCTGATACTTTTGCTGGGTTCTTCTACATGCTTATTCCTCATTAGCGTCAATGCACGTATGCTGAATTACATCAGTCACCATATTTCATCATGCATTTCAAATTCTTCATATTATATGTCAAATGCGTGTATGAATTACAAGATATAGGGGCAGATCTCCATGATTATACTCTTCAAGTGTGCATTGCTTCAAAAGCAAATTCCTCACTATTCACATTTTCAGGGGGAGTTCTTCTATATCTTGCAATCAAATTCCTCAATATCAGTATTTACACTTCATATTTTTTATCCCCGTTGAAAACTTAATCTATATTGTCATCAATCACCAAAAAGGGGGAGATTTTAAGAGCATCTAGTGCCCCTTAGTGATTTTGGTGTATTGAAGACTTATAGGTTAAGGGACTCATGCGTTTGTGAGTGTACACAGGTCTATAAGTCTACGAGGAGTTTGATATTTACAGAGAAAGTTGACCCCTAAAAATGAAGTTGTTCGACTGAAGACTTTGGACTTCTGAAGACTTTCTGAAGACTTTGAAAGTGAAGAAATTGGTGTGACCTTGAAGACTTGGACTTCATTCGAGGAACATGAAGCGTTAAGACTTTTGTTTTCGTAGTTTCATTTTCTCTTTCTTGAGTCATAGGAAACACCGTACTGTTAAAGGGGGTCGAGGAAATACTAAGGAAAATTTTCCATGTGATGCTCAACTTAAAATCCTACACCTACCAATCCCTTTGAGTGAAGCCATTGGAAATCTCATATCATACAGTTCAGTCAATTTCTTCAGTGACAGAGATGAAGTTCTTCTGGTCACTGAGGAATTTGTTTTGACTGAGGAGTTAGGAATTTGCCAGTGCGGATTTCCTACACAGTGAGGAACATGATAGCCCTGGGGAATTTGAGAGTCAAAATTCCGACCGTTGTTGTGCTATGCACCAGCTGTCCCAAAATATCTACCCACCTAACGGTCATATCATTGAAGGGCATTTATGTCTTATCATGTCGGGCTGCTCGCTAGGCTATAAATAGCCGCCCCCTACAACCACTAGCTGGTTGGCTGCTTCGAGAGAAACTGACACTTGTCATTTGAGAGCATCCCATCCTCCGACGACTTTGAGTGAAAATCATCGAGTGAGGAAAACCCAAACCCAAACACCTTCAAACCCAAAGTGATTGAGCATCACCGAAGAGATTGATCCTGCGTGGATCTGACGCTTGTTACCTTTGAAGATTGTGCTTCTTCTAGACGGTTAGGCGTCATGGTCTAGAGAATCCAAGAGGAATTGTGGATCGCCGAGTGACCGAGTCTTTGAAGGTTTGGAAGTCACCTGAAGACTTACCACGAGTGATTGCACGAGGTCTATGTGACCATAGCTCAAGGAGAATACGGTGAGGACTAGGTGTCCTGGACTGTGTGTTCAGGACTGGGTATCTGGGACTGTGTGTCCTCGAGTTTAAATACTCAGCAGCTCCAACCAGACGTACAACTGTCACAGCAGTTGGAACTGGTCTACCAAATCATTATCTTCACCAAGCCAACTGGTTCTATTTCCTCAACCCTTTCATTTCCTCATTACAGTTGTCGTGTGATTGTTCATATCTGTTTCAAGACTTTGACTGAAGACTTCCTCAAATTCCTCAGTTCAATTTCTTCAGTCTGTTTGTCTTCATCCTGTGTTATCCCGTGTTTATGCTTTCTGTACTCTATGCTTGTCTTCATTTCATCATGATGACTATGCTTGTGTTCTGTTCTGTTTACTTTTGAGTACTTATTCCGCTGCAAATAGTTCTTCGCTAAGGAATTTCCTCACCAGCAAATTCCTCAGTAAAGAATTCATAAAAATCGCTATTCAACCCCCCTCTAGTCGATATAACGCACTTTCAAATATGCAGTCAAAAGAGCCAATTTTGACATTTATGTTCCTTATAGGGAATTACCCGCATAGCGGGAAAAGTAAAACCCGCATGGCGGGAAAAGTCTGGAAAAATACCTGTGTAACGGGATAAAGTTGACATAGTATTATGTCAAAAATCCTGTATGGCGGGATAAATTTTGGCAAAAGACTTATCATGTATGACAGGAGAAAGATATGATGACTCATGTGCTTTTAATGTGTCCCACTCTCGGAGAAAACTATGGAGTAGCTATTATGCTTTCCTAGTATCGACCTGATAACCCACAAGTATAGGGGATAATTGTAGCCTCTTTCGATAAGTAAGAGTGTCGAACCTAACGAGGAGCTAAAGGTAGAACAAGTATTCTCTCAAGTCCTATCTGCCACTGATACGACTCTACGCACGCTTAGTGTTCGCTTTACCTAGAACAAGTATGAAACTAGAAGTACTTTGTAGGTGTTGTTGGATAGGTTTGCAAGATAATAAAGAGCACGTAAATATAAACTAGGGGCTGTTTAGATAAAGATGCAATATAATAAATATAGCGAGTGTGGAAAAGCGGTGGTAGGAGTTGTGAAATTGCCCCTAAGGAATTGACTACGTTACTAGACCGGTAATCACTATTGCAATTCTATTTGAGGGAGAGGCATAAGCTAACATACTTTCTCTTCTTGGATCATATGCACTTATGATTAGAACTCTAGCAAGCATCCGCAACTACTAATGATCATTAAGGTAAAACCCAACCATAGCATTAAAGTATCAAGTCCCCTTTTTCCCATACGCAAACAACCTACTTACTCGGGTTTGTGCTTCCGTCACTCACGCCACCCACCATAAGCAAATTATGAACATATTGCAAACCCTACAGTGGGGATCCCTCACGCTTACACGACATGGAGAGCACCCTAGGACATCACCAATAATAAAACATGCAACTCAAACCAATCATAGCTATTCATCAATCACCGATAGGACAACAAAAATCTACTCAGACATCATAGGATGGCAACACATCATTGGATAATAATATGAAGCATAAAGCACCATGTTCAAGTAGAGGGTACAGCGGGTTGCGGGAGAGTGGACCGCTGGATATAGATGGGGGAAGGTGATGGAGATGTTGGTGAAGATGGCGGAGGTGTTGGTGAAGATGGTGGTGATGATGATGGCCCCCGGCAGCGCTCCGGCGCAACCGGAAGCAAGGGGGAGAGGGGCCCCCCTTCTTCTTCTTCTTCCTTGACTTCCTCCCTAGATGGGAGAAGGGTTTCCCCTCTGGTCCTTGGCTCCCATGGCGTGGCAGGGGCGAGATCCCCTCCGAGATTGGATCTATCTCTCTGTCTCTCTCTGTTTCTGCGTTCTCTGATTCTGCCCTCTCACCGTTTCTTTTATATCCGGAGATCCATAACTCCGATTGGGGTGAATCTTTCGCCCAGATTTTTCTCATAAAATTAGCTTTCTTGTGGCAAAAGAAGAGTGTCAACTGCCTTACGGGGTGCCCACGAGGGTCCAGGGCGCTCCCCCTGTCTCGTGGCCCCCTCAGGCACTGTCTCGCGTTGATTTTTCTTCCCAAAAATCACAAATATTCCAAAATAATTCTCCATCTGTTTTTATCCCATTTGGACTCCGTTTGATATTGGGTTTCTGCAAAACATAAAATATGCAACAAACAGGAACTGGCACTGGGCACTAGATCATATGTTAGTCCCAAAAATAGTATAAAAAGTTGCCAAAAGTATATGAAAGTTGAATAATATTGGCATGTGTCGGTGTCAAAACCGGCGGATCTCGGGTAGGGGGTCCCGAACTGTGCATCTAGGAGGATGGTAATAGGAGACAAGGGACACGATGTTTTTACCCAGGTTCGGGCCCTCTTGATGGAGGTAAAACCCTACTCCTGCTTGATTGATATTGATGATATGGGTAGTACAAGAGTGGATCTACCACGAGATCAAGGAGGCTAAACCCTAGAAGCTAGCCTATGGTATGATTGTTGTAATGGTTGTGTGTCCTACGGACTAAAACCCTCCGGTTTATATAGACACCGGAGAGGGCTAGGGTTATACAGAGTCGGTTACAATGGTAGGAGATCTACATATCTGTATCGCCAAGCTTGCCTTCCACTCCAAGGAAAGTCCCATCCGGACACGGGACGAAGTCTTCAATCTTGTATCTTCATAGTCTTGGAGTCCGGCTGGCGATGATAGTCCGGCTATCCGGACACCCCCTATTCCAGGACTCCCTCAGTAGCCCCTGAACCAAGCTTCAATGACGATGAGTCCGGCGCGCATATTGTTCGGCATTGCAAGGCGGGTTCCTCCTCCGAATAATTCATAGAAGATTGTGAACACCATGATAGTGTCCGGCTCTGCAAAATAAATTCCATATTCCACCGTAGAGAGAATAATATGTACACAGGTTCAATCTGCTAACGTATTTTGTGGCATGATGTCATACCACCACCAAGCCTTTACTTGAATCGTTTTTTATTATACCACCTCAGCGCGTTTAGCGAAGCGGTTTCCTTGGAACGTCTTGTCGAAGCAGAGATCGTGTTCCCCTTATTCCGGGGTTCTCATCAATACGGACGTGGGTAACCCAACCGCGCCATTGATGGTAGCGCTTGGGGGATAAGCGAGTTTTACCAGGCCGGTGGGGACGCATAGTCTTCGTCCGCCCATATATAAGGGGATAAGGATCCACCTTTTTTACCTACGCCTTCTTCCTCCTTTGCTTATCCATCTCCGTGCACTCGAGCTCCAGCGCCCAAGTTCGCACATCCCGCCTCAACCTTCTTCAGCCATGTCCGGAGCGGGAGGCAAGTGGTTGGCCTCCTCCGTCATGGAGGGGCACATCGAAAAGCTGCACGGCGCCGGATACCTTTCCAGCGACATCGCGCACCGGCTGCCCAACAAGGGGCAGCTCATCCCCACCCCCAGGCCCCATGAGAGGGTCGTGTTCCTTCCCCACTTCCTCCGTGGACTGGGCTTCCCACTTCATCCCTTCGTCCGGGGGCTCATGTTCTACTACCGCCTGGACTTCCACGATCTGGCGCCAAACTTTATCCTCAACATCTCGGCGTTTATCATCGTGTGCGAGGCCTTCCTCTGCATCCAGCCCCACTTCGGCCTGTGGCTCAAGACCTTCAATGTCAAGCCGAAGGTAGTGAAGGGCGTCCAAGAGGAGTGCGGAGGCGCCATGGTGGGAAAGATGCCCAACGTCACCTAGCTCGAGGGGGCCTTTGTGGAGTCCGTCAAGGGGTGGCAATCGGCGTGGTTCTACATCACCGAGCCGCGTGACCCTAAATGGGCAGCGGGCCCCGAGTTCAGATCTGGTATCCCCATGCAGCTCACCTCCTGGAAAGAGAAGGGCTTGCTATGGGGCAGTTCGGAGGAGCCGGCAGGACTCCAGTTCTGTCTCCAGACCTTGGTGAACAAGAAGCTTAGGCTTGTCAATGTGATCCAGGTCATGCTCGTCCGCCGGATTCTCCCCTGCCAACAACGGGCCTTCAATCTATGGGAGTTCAATCTGGCACAGCACCGGACTCTGAGCGGGCTCTTCGACACGACGTACGAAGCCGTCTGGAGGGTGCTATTCAAGGGCGGAGAAGCCCCTACATCCGCGATTGAAGATCGCGGATTCAGCACCAAGCGCCCGGCCGGTGAGATAAGCTTTGTTATCCTCTATGGGACACTCATTTTCTTTCATAGTTTGACTCTATGTGGGATCTAAAAACTCCCAATGCCTTTAACAGGACTGGCAGAGGACGTCCGGACAGGTAGACTGTCCGGCTCCCCTTCCCGAAGACCCAGCGGACGCCCGTTTAACGGGGCTGCTGGTCCCGGCCCTTTATGTGGTGCTGGAGAAGAAGGCCAAGAAGAAGGCCACGGGAACCCGAAGGAGTTCCCGGCGCCAGGTGATATCGGACTCATCGTCCGATGGCTCCGAGGCGGACTCCTCCCCCAAAGATGAGGAGGAGAAAAAGGACTCTCCCCAGGAGGGGGGAGAGAGGAAGAGGAAGGCTTCCCCAACAGGGGAGGCCGAAGGGTCCAAGAGGGGAAGGACCCTTCCCCCGAACAGCTCTGCCAACGGCAACGTTGGCGACGAAGAGTGGCCCTCAAGGGCCAGGCCTACGACAAGATCGTAAGTATCCGGGTTCCTGGATGATTTATAATTTTTCTTTTGTGTCACATAGTGTCCTTCTAATGCCGCACACTGCCTGTAGTCCGGCCGATGATGATCTTTCCGCTTCATCGAGCGGGTCCTTGGCTCCGTCGGACGTGGATTCCATTCCGACCGCCTCCACCCCTCGTGACGCTGAGGACGCCGAGGTGGGATCCCAGGAAGGGACCCATCAGGAGGAGGCTCCGGAGGTGCCACAAGGCAGCCTCCCGGACTTTGCGCCGGACTCCATGCCGGAACCCGCAGTGGTTCCGGAGTCCGGCAGGCGGCCCCTTCGTAAGAAGGGAAAGACCGTGACGCCGGTAGCATCCGTCCAACCCAAGGCGCCGGACAACTTGTTGGAGGCGCTCAACGGCGCTTCCATCGAGGAAGAATACCGCACTATCATGAGTGCGGTGATTTAGAAAGTTCAGCTCGCCAAGAGCAGGCTGACCGAAGCCTGCAGCAGCCTTCTAACAGGCTTTGAGGTAAGAAGTTTAAAATATGTAATGTAATACCGCATAGAGAGTAGCCCCTGATGCTCGGTTCGGTGTTTGGAAAGAAAAACCGGATTGAGGATCTAAAAAAGATATACGAAGGAGTGCTAAAAATTATGTCAATATGGGTTTGCAGGCTGCGCTGCTGACCTCAGCCGCACTGACTGCAGAGGTCGGTGCTTTGAAGCAGGACCTCGAGCGGTCCGAGCAAGAGATCGGCCTTGCGAAGAAGCAGCTCGAGGACAAAGAAGGTGAGTAACACCACTTTTAAGTTTGTACCTTACAGAAAAGGATTTTGGTTGCAATAGAAATAACAGGGATAACGTGGGTACTGCAGGGGCCACGAACGAGGTGGCAACCCTGAAGGAGGCCGTGTCCGCGGCCGAACGCAATGCGGCCGCGGAACGGGCGGAGCGAGAGAAGCAGGAGGCGCGGGTGGCGGAGGTGCGGCAAGAGCTCCAGGCTCTCATGGAAAAGCATGAGAGTTTGGAGCGCGACTCGAAGACTCAAAGGTACGAGCTTGCCTCGGCTCTTGAAAGTGCCAAAGCCGCTAAGGCCGAGGCCCATAAGGCCCTCTAGGAGATTGAGGAGGTGAAGAAAATAGCGGCGGGTAAGGCGTTTTTCATGCAAAGCAAGCATGTGAATGTAAATTACCTGTTACTTACCCGAATTTGGAGCTCTCCAGGGGCGTTTGCAGATCTGCCTTGCAGCGTGTCTGATGCCGCCGCATTCTACCGGGCCGAGGAGGGGAGCTCTACGGAGAAGGTCTTCTGGTCTCAGTACGCTGAGGCCGGACACCCGGTGCCCCCTAGCGACCAGCTGAAGCAGCTGGTCGAGCTCCACAAGGTAGCCGAGTAGGCCATGAAGGGCCTCATAGTCCGGCTGTGGCCTGGAGAGGCCATGCCAGGGAGCTACTTCGGCCTCGTGCGGCGGCTGGTAGATGCGTGCCCCTGGGTGGAAGTCATCAAGCGCTCCGCCTGCATTGAAGGTGCCCGTCGGGCCATTGCTTGCGCAAAAGTGCACTGGGGCAGGCTGGATGCTGAGAGGCTTATCACGGACGCGCCGCCGGCGGGCAAGGAGTATCATACGCCCGAAATATACTATAAGAGTGTCCTGAAGGGTGCCCGCAAGATTGCGGATGAGTGCCCCAAAGATGTAATTATTGAGTAAACTCGCAATGTGTTATCCTGTGCGCTGAAAACTTTGTTCATATGCGCTAAGCAACGCTTATTAATTTAAAATATTACCTTCTGTGCGGCTATTTATTAAATCTGAGAGATGGCAAGTCGTCGGCTTCAGCCCCCATGCCACTAGTGCTGGGGTGTTCGGGATAAACTTGAGCACTCTTGTTCCCATATTTGGGTCCATCTAGGGAGGCGCTCAACACAACGAACAAGGCAACCGGACTTATAATGCTTGAACACTCTCACTTAGCCATAGAATTCTATAATTTTAATTTTCGGTGAAGCCCCTAGTATTTGGAAGACCGAGTTCGGGGTGCTATCTACGCCTGGGCCGGACACTATCCGGTTCCTCGCTCTAAGCGGCATAAGTCTTTAGGGACTCGAAAAGACCTCTCGAACAGTGACCAGTCTCTCGCCTTATGATGACAATCAGTTTTAGCTTTCTCCACTGAGGCGCTCGCCCAGCTCAACCGGGGCGCAATCGCAGTGGTTCTCCCAGTGCTACCTTAGCCGACAGAACGGAACGTAAGGTACCAAAACATGGGAGCCGGGCAAACACAACTATTGACCCAAGACATGATTCGGAGCCGATGCATATAATGCTATAAGTTCGAGGTGCCGCACTTGTGAAAGTGTTCGGACTTATCACAGCATAATGCGGGGAACACAAGCCCCTGGTGTATTCTGCCGTACCAAAGTGTACGGGTGCAAGATGTCATTAATGAACATATAAAAAAAAGGAATGCAATTATAGGTAAAAAGTGCTGCATTGTTTATTCAAGGAATTCTGCTATGAGTGCAGGATGATACAAATAGTGCGGTAAGCAAGGGATTGGAATAATTAAGCATGTCCCCCTCCAGGGGTGGGCTGCGGACTGGTGTATTTAACAAATTTAATGCTCATAATGGAGACCACCTGAGTGTTCGTCGTAGCCTTTGTCCCTCCCTGGCTGTTGCATCGTGAGTTCGGCAGATCTACTGCCGGACAGGGCCTCTGGTGAATGGAGTCCCGTGGAAAAATAAAAAAAGGAAAAAAGAGTGACACACTTGGGAGCCCCTGGTGTGGTCAAGCCGCACTCTGGGCCTGTCATGGTCGTGCCCCTCCCCCTATGCACATGGTATCTCTAGAGCGTAGTGATGTACGCGAAGAGCTGGTCTTGCAATCATGCAAGGGCTGGGGTTGGGGCCGCATTGCTACGCGTGCTCAGAACGTGCCAGGTGGTCTTGGTTGATGTTACTCCGGGCGCGTTTGTCCATGTCTGGTCATTTAATGGCCGGACTCGAAAATTGCCTTAAGGCTGCTCTGTACTTCTGCCGCGAGAGCCGTTGTGTGTTCCTCCGTTCGGAGGGAGCGTTCAGTATTTCCGTTGACCGTGATGACTCCAGGAGGGCCTGGCATCTTGAGCTTGAGTTATGCATAATGCGGCACCGCGTTGAACTTTGCAAACGCGGTTCGTCCGAGCAGAGCGTGATAGCCGCTGCGGAGCGGGACTATGTCGAAGATTAACTCCTCGCTTTGGAAATTATCCGGGGATCCGAAGACCACTTCCAGTGTGACTGAGCCTGTAGAATTGGCCTCAACACCTGGTATGACGCCTTTGAAGGTCGTCTTTGTAGGTTT